>PVJA010003443.1:11095-33715 GCA_004027025.1 Myocastor coypus | reverse complement strand
CTTTGATGCTCTATCTTTTAAGAAAATTAATTGTGTTATGGATTATGCTCCCTTATGCTCCACTGCCCTAGATCCTTAGTTTATAAGGGAAGCCTTGTTTCATTTTTGATGATAAATGATGCAGTGTGTTGACACTGTCTCTCATGTGAGACTGGGGTTTCTGAGTAAAGACCCCAGAAGTATGTTTGCCAGGCTGGTAATGGCAGCTATTTTTTTCCCTTTGATTTGTAGAATCAAAGGTCAAGAGTTTAAAAATCTATTTCCCTTATAAGAGATACTCCTTCCAAAATTCCTCATTTTTCATCTTCTTGGCATTATTATATAAATGGGGAGGTATCTGGAATCAATCTGTGCTTTCTGAGTTGAGTTCTCAGGCTCCAATGAAATCTAATATTATCATCATATAAGACTTAAAGTTTAAATAATCTCAAGAGTAAAGAACCATAGTCTGCAGCTGTAGCAAACCAAAATAAGTAAGCATGCCAATTACCTGCCAAGAGAATCCTCTAAGGGTGATAGGAATCTATCTGTTCCCCAGTGGACACAACATACATGCCATTACTTTTGGGCATTTGAATTTTTGCTCTCAGGGCAGGTATTTCATATAAAATAATCAGTGCATTTACTCCAAAATGAAATCACTGGCACAGAAGGCACTTGGCAGCAAACTTGTTTCTCTAAAAGTATGCTCTCCTTCCTATCAGTATATTTAAATTTTTTTTCTTTTAAAAATCATATCAGAAAGTGTAAGTTCCTCTAATGTGTTACTAAGTTAGTCTCTCCTCCTGTATTATCTGATGTCTCTGCTTTCTTTTAGGCCTGGGAAAAGTCTTACTCCTTGGATGTCATTTATGACAAACCCAGTCTCTAGTACTCATTCTTGACCCCTTATTGTTTACTTTAGATGTATTTTGAAAAATCATCACATGAAATTTCTTTCCCCATCTAAGGTTTCATGGTATGAACCATATCTTCAAATGTCTTCTAATTTTTTAAGATTTGGCCCAGTGCTCAACCCCAGTGAGTTTAGTCACTGTTTGCTCAGGCTGAGGCAGGAGGATTGCAAGTTTGAGCCCACCCTGTGCAATTTAGTGAGACCTTCCTTTCCCAAAATAAAAATAAAAAACTGAAAAAGTCCTGGGCATATAGGTCTGTGTAAAGAAGACCCTAGGAGGCATGGGGGATACAGAAAGAAGGAGAGGAAAAGAGAGTAGCACAGTCTGTAAGAGCTCTTAGCACTTAGAATGAATCCCTCAGAGCTGGAGCAAAATGAAGAAAATGAGCCTCACTAGGTATGGTGTTAATGATATAACTACATGTTATGGTTTATGTCTAGTTGTCCCCCCAAAGCCTCATGGAGTCACTGAGCAGGGACTTCTAGAGTTTGAGACTTGATCCATGATCCCTGGGATTATAGGTTTTAGTACTGATGGGATTATGGGTGGAAGTACTTCTGGGATTATGGGTGTAGCCTAGGGCGGGAGCTAAGGCGGAGAGCCTGAATGTAATATAAAGAGAGACAGACAGACTGGAGCTCTAGCAGTTGCTGCTGCTCTGCTGCCGTGTTGGTTGGCTACCTCTGCCGCCATTTTGTTGCTGTTCCACCGCCATGAACTGGATGCTCTCCGCCCTGCTCCACTCAGCCTTGGGCCAGCCGAATATGGACTGAAACCTCTACGAACTGTGAGCTAAATAAACCTTTCCTTCCTTCATTTTGAGTGTCGGCTATTTGTCCCAGCAACGAGCAAAAAGTAACTAAGACACTACACATAGAAAATATTATCTGACTCTTACTCTGCCATCTGTGTATATTGCACATCCTCATAGGATATATTCTGAAGACAAAAAATAAAATTATAAAGAAATCATAAACCTCATTTAATATTTATAAGTAAAAGAATTAACATTCATTTTTTAGTACTAGCTATCATAAATACTAATGTTGTTAGCAAATATGATGTTTAGAAGGAGGGAAAGACCCAAGGGTGCAATCCAATTTCACTGAAAAAATTGTTATCTTTAACTTGAAATAGATGTAGTAATATAAAATCCTGATATTTTCATATTAAAATACAAATATTTCCTCACTTTCCCCACTGGAAAAAATCCAAGAAACAGTGACAACTCCATAGCCATGAGCATTATTATTGCCCAATCTGTGGTCTATAAATATCATTCTCCTCCAAAGAATCAAGATTTCTTCAGAAGGGGCCTGGCAGGATGGCTCAGTGGTCTAAAGCACCTGCTTAGGAAAGCTTGGGCTGCTGCAGGGACCGTGGTTCAATCCCCGGCACCACATGCTGCACCAGCCCTGCCCTCAGGGCAGGCGGAGCTGGCCATAAAAATAAATAAACAAACAAACAAAAGTTCTGAAACAAGAAAAAAATAAAATAAAAAAATACTTAAAAAAAAAAAAAAAGATTTCTTCAGACAATGGTTGCTTTTACAATAAAGTGCTCCAGATGAGCATGGTATAACTTTCTCTTTCCGAAAACAAGAAGCTTATTGAATATTTTTAAAAATTAGATTCAAGAGACAGCGAGATGGCTCAACTTGCTTAGGCAAGTTTAGGCAATAGCAGGGATCGCGGTTCAATCCCCAGCACCACATGCTACACCAGCCCATCCCCCAGGGCAGGCTGAGCAGGCCATTAAATAAATAAATAAATAAATAAATAAATAAATAAATAAATAAATAAAATTAGATTCAAGAACACAGATGCAGTTTGAAAGTACAGACTCTGGTTCAACACAGGACAACTTGAGTATGAAAAAGAATAATAAGTACAATTGACTCAACATTGAATTTATAAAATTCATGAATGCCTATTGATACAATAATACAAAACAGGTGTGAACACCAAACATTAGGCATCGCTGAAGATTGCTAAGGCATAAAACTTTCTCTGGACATAGACAGTTTAAGGGGAAAAAGATTCATCCTTCCTTTCCAATGTGAACTGCATTTTAGGATAAACAAAAACCCATGAGGAAATTCAGCAGAAATCCTGCTAGTAGGTGTAGAAAGAATCAAAGAATTTAAAAATCACTATTTAGCAACCCTGGTTAGGGAAATATTTACTTAGGTGGGGTTTATCAATGCAGGGTAAAACATACAGCAAAATTCATAGAAAATCTTCCCACAAAGAGAAAACTGCCTGAAACAAGAAATCAGTCTGACTACCACTTAAAGGAAGGCAGTTCAACATTACATTCCTATGGTGAGGTTTAACATAAAATATACAAGGCTTCTGCACAAGATAAATATTGAATTTGAATTAAATTGGCCAACAGATACAATTTCTAATTTATAGGAATGACACAGGGTAGACATTTGAGTAAAACATCACACAAAGCAATGGGCAGCACCAGAATAAATTTCTTTTAAAAACAGGTCACTGATTTATAGATCAAAAGAGACATCTGAGAGGTATAATGAATAAAATCCACAAAGAGGCTTCTATCTGAATCATGCTTAAATGAAGACAACTGTAGCAGGCATTATTAGACAATAAGAGGTACTTAATATGGATGGGACGTTAGGAGATACTTAGGAATTATTTATTGATAAATATTATAAGTTATTATATTATGTCTAGAAAGATATTAGAGACATCCCAACATTTTTAGTAATACAATTAAATAATATTTCAGATTCTTTTTAATATACTTTAGCAAAAAAGGAAAAAGTAGATTATTCAACTGTAGCAAACCATCAGTTGTAAAGCTGAGTGATAGAGATACGTAGCTCTCTTTACTTGTGAGTATAATGGTTAGAGGTTGTCATTGGAACATCTTAATCATGTTTCTTCTGAGTAGCTTTAATGTATATAGTTTTTGGCATGTTGTGTTATCATTTTAAAATACTTTACCATACCTCTCTTCTAGACAAAGGTATGAAAAAGAGTCAAGTAAATTTTCTGTTCACTTCTGTTTTGTAACTAAATGCCTCCATGATTAAGATTAGTAGACAGCCCTGCTCTTCTGGGAGACCTCCCTATAGGAACCTGGATGTTAGAACTACTCTTCCCTCCACCTATTCCCATTGGCACAGTGGGTCCCCCACTCCCCACCTGATTGGAAGGTGATCTCACTGAACATCATCCAGGTGTCAGCAAAATGGTATTGGCATTTGATGGCACTGGCCATGCGGTGGTGGAGAGGCACTGTGACAAAGCGAGCGCTGGGGTTGACGTCATCCAGGACAAGGGGGAAAGAGACAGCATTGGGTTCCCATTCATTGGCTTCTGAGCGGAAGTAGCACTGTACTTCCTTAAAAATCTTCACACCTTTGGCGAACATGTTGTTACAGTGGACCTGGCAGAGAATGAGAAATGTGAGTGACAGGTTGGCTCTGCTAGGCTACATGGGAACTCGGTACAAGCTAACCCAGTACAGGCCCAGCCCTGCCTCTTTCTCTAAGCACTAACCCTGGTGCTCTTCTGTCCTTTGGACTTCATAGTGGCAATAATACATTCACTGGTCAGGACTGATAATAACCGGGCTGCGATCCCAGTTACCTCTGCGACAGTGCCTGGGCCACTTCCCTTCACTGTGCTGAGCTGCTGTATCCTCATCTGCTAAATGAGACATGAACCAGTGTTCTCTCAAGTCCTTTCTTGCCCTGCACTCAAGTCTTGAGACCACAATTCTCTCGACCACAGTTGCCATATACCCATATTTGAACTACTTATTTTGAGCTATCTTTGAGGTCTGAGGAAGACTGCCATCCTTTTCAGCTAGTTCCCTTCCAAAGCCAGACCATTCCTCTTTCAAGGGGACTTGGTAAGAAATCTGGAAGAATAGAAGTACAAACCAATACAATTTCATCTTTCTTCTAAGATATCTCATTTCAAGGACATGTATAAACATTTTTCCGCCAGAGACACGTTTCCTAATCAAATTTATTTAAAGTAACATCATTCCTGAAAGAGCACTGACTCTTTCTCATAAATAATTTTTGCAATGGAAGAAGGTCTGTGGGGAGTTTACAGGATCCCCAGGCCTGCTACTGAGACTATTTCACCAGGACATTCCAATGGCTTTTGAAGTCATCAGGGGCAAGGATAGCACAGCCACCCATCTGTAGCATCTTGCTTTGTTTAACAATTCACAAAAATGATGTGTGTAGATTTGTAACTAAATCAAGGCCCTGGTGGTGATAATTCAGCAATATTTTCTGCTTCAGTCTCACATGGAAAATGGATCTTTTCTGGCCACTGTTCCCTGTTTTAAGGATGTTACAGATTGGAAAGACATAGTTGTCATTATAGAAATATACTTCCTGTCCCCCTTCAACAGCTTATCTGTCAGAGTCACATGCTTTAACTGTGTCTTCCCAATCCCCTCTCTGGATGCTGAATGCTTAAAACAGGACTACAATTCAGAACTTAGTTTTACCTAAAGAAGGACAGGAATGATGAAGAATTTGATCACTAAACACTGGATGAGAGATACAGTAAGGAGAGAACATCAGAGTTATTGTAAGTATAAACTAACGTCGCACTTTAGTTATTAATGAGATACTGATGCCCAGAGAAGGTTGTTTGACTGGGCTCAATCGACAGCAGCAGCCCTAGATTCCTCCCTCCTCACTTTTTCCTCAGATTGTCCCACATAGAAATGAAGCAAATCATTTTTTTAATTTGATGTAATCAAATTATTTGTCAAGAAAATCACTTTTAAATTTGGATTTTTCTCCAAATGTTTTACTGATGAAAACATGTGTTACTATCTTCCTTGGGATGAATTAACTGTTCTTTTATTGAACACGAGCCAGTGGAATAGGGGTAAGAAATAAAGAGAAAGCTATCTACAACATCAATAGATTTTTCAAATGTTTTGAAATCTGCAAGGCATTGGATAAGTATCCTGTGGGGAAAGTAATAATCTCTCCTGCAGATATCTTGGGAATTTTCTGGAATGCAAATAAATAGCATGGGATTTTATCCTCATATGATCTTACATTTATTTTATTTAAATAAAACAATATACTTTTAAAATGCTTTTATTATTTTAATGGTATATTTCAACCATTCCTCAAAGGGAAAATAAATGGAAATTATTTAGGAGGCAGATACTACTCTCTGGAAGACACCCACTGCCTGAAATTCCTCTTTTTATTTTTTTGTCTCAGAAAAACAAAAATCTGTTGAAAATCTGTTGGTCCTGAGTAGATGAACCTGAGTTTGCTCCAGAGAAATTCCTAGCACCTTTACTTTGTAATTTAAGTTCTTAAATAATTTTGACCTGTGATGAACTGGTTTAACAGAATCCTCAAGATGCAGGAGGATTAAAGTCTATTAATTAAATAGTATAAATTTATCAAGAGTTTAAAAGACATTTCATTGTCTGTTGAAATAGAAATCCTCCCAGTGACATTTACTTGTGAATTTATGTGCATGTTTACAAATGCCTATAAATATGAACAATATTGAGGAATAAACATTTTCTTTTAAAATATATCTATTTACTTGCATTAATTTTGTCATAATTTGCATATTCCCTTCTTTCTTGTCCTACTACCCACAAAACATGGGAAGAATAATGTGTTACACATAGTTGCATACACATATGTTTAACAATTGCCAAAGGGCCATCCTTAAACTAACAAATTGGGATTATGTTAATCCTTCCATTCTCATTTTAAATGTATTGATGTTTAAATAACAGCTGTTAATCCAATTAGGAGATTTTATCTCTAACATCTGGGAGTAAAATAAAAGATGTTTTCTTTTAGAAACCTAATTTTTTGTTTGTTTTTAGAAACCTAGTTTTTGTGAAGATTAAAAAATTTCGCATTAGCATATAAACCCTTAATAACAGCACAGATTTCCTTCTTCTGAGTCCCACATGATTTTACATACTTCCTTTGGTATGTAAATGAATAGTACAGTACCTTCCCTGATTTATAATGTGTACCAAGACAGGGATCATTTCTTATTCCCCTTTTTGTATATGGTATACAGCTACATAGGCTCCAAATACAATTTGTAAATTAACAATATACAAAAGAATGGGTAAGTTTAGGAAATAAACATTGCAGTTGGGGACTGAGAATAAATAGAGACAGAGTCACCAATCTGTTGGTCATTATTGGTCTATACTCAACTGTTAATGGGTACAAAGAGCAGATAAACAGAGGTCCACATGAGAAGTCAAACTCATTTGCCCACTCCTTCTTCTCAAGACACCGAGGGCATCCCCATGCTCCTTCATAAGCCAGTGAGTGATATAAGAACTACAAAGGATCCTGTGTCTTCTTCTCAGAACAGACACAAGGACTGTCCTCCACATCCCCAAGTCCTAGTTTCTCTCTATCTTAGAAATCAGGTGGAACATCCAATCTGGTTTTAGCATGGACCTCTCTCCCCTTCCATTCCTTTCTCTCTGAAACAGACATGAGGTTGAGTAAGGGAAAAGGAAAATAGTTATTTGAGCTAAGTACCAAGAAACACATTGTGTTATTAATAAAGATGTCTTCAACTGTAACATACAGTTCAGGTTAACCTGTGAGGTCCTTCTTCAAAGAAACTGGAATTCAGACCTTAATCCTCCTAGTGCAGCTCTTCTCCAATTTCTGCATTTACTGTGGTCCTTTACACACTTGTCTCTAGACAAGCCTTTGGCTTCTATCTAACCCCTGCACAAAATATGCCTATGGTCTTTCAACTCCTCTGCAACAGTAAGTTGGCAAAATAAGTGCTGTGCCTGATGGATACATTGGCTCCGGTGTTGGAAGGAGGGAGAGAGAGAGAGAGAGAGAGAGAGAGAGAGAGAGAGAGAGAGAAGAAATGAAGACCATGAAACACAGGTAAGTAGCTAATAGTGGACTGTATATTTGAATCTGGTTCTGCTGATGTCCACTCAAGAGTCTTCCTACTGCACCTTTTCTTTCACTTGCTATGCTTTGGCCTTGAAGAATTTCCACCACTGACCTTCATGGTAGTGAAATTCCTGATGCGGTCAAATTCAAACATGATCTCAATGTAGCCGTTGGTGGCACTCTCGTTCCGCCAGCCCACGTAGTCATAGCCTGGCCACACGTGGTATTCATGGGTCTGGGTGAAATCATCCAGACCAGACACCCCATCTGTGAGCTGGCCTAGCCCCTCCGTCATGCTAGTCAGGCCAGGAGAGGAGAAGGAAAGGAGAAAGGAATCTGGAGTTAGCCACGAATTCATGAAGAGCTTTGACCCAGCTACTTCACCTTGGGTGTTGTAAGAGCTGATTATCTTGGATGTTGAAGAATTATAGAAAACAGAATTTATTTTATAGTATGATTTGATTCATTTCTTTTTCTCAAGCATCAAGAAAGAATGAAGAATTTTATATAAATTAATTTTACAAGCTGTTTCATGCTTAGTACATTAGTGGCAAAACTCTTAAACAAGGATCTATCATTTCATATGAAAACTCTTATAACCTCTATAAACTCTGCCTACTCTTACACATTGAGCATGATATCTTGATACATGAATCAATAATATCAAGGGCACCCAAGGAGTTAATTCATTAGTAAGCTAATGAAAGAGTAAGTGAAAACAATTAAACTGCCAACACGATCACTAAATAAATGTTCCCAACACTCATTGAAACATTTTTCAGACTCCTCAGACTGCAGGTTGTCATAGTTCAGTGAAGTAATTTTATTTATTTATTTTTATTTTTATTACTACATGTTGGCCATACGTAATTAGTACCCTCATCATGGGGAGTTGATACATGTATATAACACATGCTAAGCCTTCTTGCATCTGTTTCCTCTGCTCTTTCTCCCCACTCCCTCCAACTCTTGACCAAGATCTTTCCTTTTGCAAAGCAAATTTATCTCAGAGAAGCCATTCATTCTCTGTTTCATCTGAGATTTCCAAAATTCCAATTCAACTAAAGGCAGAAGAAAAAGTGATTCCAGTTGAATTTAAAGGCTAATGTAGGATTACTTTTAAATAAATATGTAGTGTACTAGACAATGGAGTGAAATGCAGAGTTTTTATGAAAGTCTTAGATTTTAGATGTGAATTTATTTTCCAGTTTGGCAACCTTTTCCATTTTTGAACATGAGGCTGTTTGGGGGGCTCAGTATGTTTTATTCCTTGAGGGAATAAAGATCATTCATGTTTTCTATTTATTAAGTTTATTACTACAGTTTACACAAAGTGGTCATCTCCTTTGGGAAGTCGTACCTATACATGACATGTCTCAGTTCCTCTTTTATTTTTCTCCACTTCCCTCCCCTCCCCATTTCTTCCCCTTCTTATTTACAAAACTTCGTTTCCATTTTACTCCTTTTCCCTCATTTTTTTTCTTTTCTTTTCCTCCCATTTCCCCACTTATCCTTTTCTTTTAAACAAATGCTTCCTATTTCACAATATCTGATATGTTTGCTGTTTCTACTCTTTCAGTTCCTCACACTAGAGAAACAATGTGATATTTACACATTTGTGTCTGCTCTATTTCACTTAAGAGTGTGGTCTCCAGGTGCATCTATTTCATTGTAAATGTCAAAATTTTATCCTTTATGGCGGTAGGTGAGTTTTTATTTTTTAGTTTTAAATTTTCAATTTCATTGACAGATATTAGCTTACTTAGAATTTTTATGTCTCCTTGATTCAGTTTTAGTAATTTATATGTATTTAGGAATCTATTGCTCATGTATTTTCCATCTCATTAAAGGTTCACAAATTAGGTAACGATGACCTTCTGGATTTACAAAGTATCCACTGTGATTTCATCCTATTTATTTCTATTTGTATGAATTTAAGTCTTTTATTTCCTCCTTTTTTATATAAGATTAGCTAAGCATTTGTCAATTTTATTTACTCTTTCAAAGAACCAACTCTTCGATTCATTGACTCTGTACTATATTCTGAGTCTCAATTCCATTAATTTATGCTCTGATCTATATAATTTCCTCCCTTGTACTACCTTTGGGCTTGACTTGCTAATTGTTTTCCAGATGTTTGAAGTTCAACACCAGGTTGTTATTTTCAGCTTGCTCTATTGCCTGATGTGAGTTTACTGCCATTAATTTTGCTCCAAGAATGCTTTCATTGTATTCTATAAATTTCAATATATTTTATTGGTATCATCATTTAATAGTTGGTACTGTTTAATTTCTTCTTTAATTTCATCAGTGACCCATTGGCTGTTTTGTAGGGTGTTATTTAATTTCCATGTGTTTATTGAGTTCTTGTGCTTTGCTTTATCATTGAGTTCCAGTTTCATTGCATTATGGTCATATACATTTGATTCCTTTATCATTGAGTTCTAGTTTTATTGCTTTATGGTCAGTTAATATGTATTCGATAATTTTAATTTATTTTCATTTATTTATGCATGTTTTATGGGCTAGTAGGTAGTCTATTTTGCAGAATCTATGTCACACTGAGAAAAATGTGTATTCTAGTGTTGTAGGGTGGAACACCTTGTAGACATCAACTAAGTCCATTTTTTCATGAGTTTAATTCAATTTTGATATTTCTTTGCTGATTTTCTCATCTAACTGATCTACCCATTTGTGTCAATGAGGTATTAAGATCCCCCATTGCAATAGTGCTAGTGTTTGTTTGAATTTTTATATCCATTAGTATTTGTTTTACATAGTTGAATTTACCTGCATTTTGGTGCATTTATATTTATGATTGCTGTCTCTTCTTGAAGATTTTCCTTAGCAAGTATGTAGTGACCTTCTTTATCTCTTTTGATAAGTCTTGGCTCAAAGTTCACAGACTCTGCAAATAGAACAGCTACTCCTGATTTTTCTCGTTTCCTGTCACATGGAGTATTGCTTTCCATCTTTTGACTTTCAGCCTATGAATTTCTTTTTGGTTAAATGTGTTTCTTGAATATACCATATTGTTAGATCTTATTTCTTGATCCATTAGGCCAGTTTATTTCTGCTGATTGGTGAATTAAGACCATTTACGTTGATAGTTATAAACAATAGGTATTGGCGTGTCCTTGTCATATTATTTTCCTGTTGGTGGTTCCCTGTCTTTTTCCTCTGTTTAATTGTTTGCCCTGCATGGTGACTTCTTTCTATTAGTATCCTTGGAGTTGTGGTCTTTATTATTGCTTCCAGAATATTTTTCAAAACTTTTTGTAGAAATGGTTAGGTTGGGACCAGTGAGAAAACTCAGTGAACTAATTGCCTGTTTTGGCAAAGGCAGGGGGGCCAGGGTTTGATCCCCAGTCCTTCATGCTGTGGAAAGGAGGAGGGGGGAGAAATAGTTTGATTGTCATGAATTTCTTCAGTCATTCTCTGTCATAGCACTATTTTATTTTTCCATTAATATTTAAAGATAATTTGGCAAGATACATCAATCTGGTTGAAAGTTATTTTCTTTCAAAACTTGAAATATTTCTCTCCAAGTTCTCCTTAAGGGTTTATGTTGAGAAGTTCACTTTTTCCATACAATTTTGCAAACATTAAATGGAATTTTTAACTCACTGAATATTTCCTTGAATCTGTTTCATATATTCTATTTCTTTCTGATGTTGGGTATTCATGATTTCCATTACTTTTCTATGCTCCTCTATTTTTTAAATCTATGTCTATCTAGATTTTCTTAGTGAGTCCTTCATTATGGTTTTCATTTCTTTTTTTAACCTGTGAAAACATTGATTCTGCTTCTTTTTAAAAATGTATTTAGTAGAGGATCAACAGGGGCTCACTACACAGATCAGACTCATAGTGATTCTCCTGTTTTCAGTCTCCCAAGTACTCAGATTACAGGTGCATGCCACCATACCATGCCCAGTCTCAATCACCATCTCACTGTGCCCCAGGGGCAGGGCCAGCATGGCACACCAGGGATTGAACCTGTCATTCCAGAAGATCCAAGAGGTGGCTTCTGTTTTCCTGTATCTCATTCCTTAGATATGTCGTATGTGAACTGGAAGCCTAGGACTTCACTTCTATTTTTTTTAATGGAATTTGTTTTCTGTATTGACATTTGTGTTTTATTTATATTAGGTAGCTTTACCACTGATATCATGGATTCTCTAGAAAATATTCTTCTATGATGTCTCCTAGGTGTAGCTGGCAGCTGGTCTTTGTGTCTGTTCCAAGGTCGTATCTCTCTACTTTATTAGGGACAAGGAGTTGCTATTTATTTGGCTCAGCACCTAGACCTTTGGTACTGGACTATGGGGATGATTATGACCCCACATGATCACAATGCTGTCACATAAAGGTTAACAACTAGTTACAACAAGTATAGCATCCTAGCTAAAGTAATAGAATTAGCAAGCCTAAAAACTGACAATCTGTGGTAATTGCTAATTTGATATCTCTAGCCAAGGGGCAAGATGTAGAATTATATAACAATCTGTAGCACAAACCATGAACTTGTACACAGTTAGCTTCCCCTTTGGGGAAGGGAAATTTAAAAAGGATGGAGGACAAAGTAGAGCCATAACTAAAGAGAAATATCACAGACGTAAGGTGGAAGGATAAAGAATGATCATTCATGGGCAGCTGGAGAAGATGATAGGAGAGAAAGAATGAAGCAGAAAGCAGGAAAATATTGAGTTGAACCAGAAAGGATTGAAACAATTTTCATTCACATGTTAATACCAGAAAAGTGAGAAATACAATCGAGGAAAGAGAAAAAAGACAGAAACAACAAACCACATAACTGAAGTTAAAACCGAAAAAAACCACCCTTCAAAAAAATTACTCTGGTGACCCCAGTTCTGTGTTAGCTCCCCAGTCAGAGCCACAGTCTGTACTGAGTAAGTTTGCAGTAGGACCACTGCTGGATGTGGGGCTGAACTGGGCCACACCACCGACTCTGCTCATGAGTTGGATATAGGGCAAGGATGGGCCCTTGTCCCACCACCACCCAAGGCCACTGGCTTGCTTGAGTTGCTGCTTGAGAAAAAATGGCAACTGACGGGCATTCTGCAGTCAAATTCTTCCCTTCCTGAAACTTATAACTTCTCTACATCTCAAGCCCTGGAAGTCTCATCATCTGGTCTGAACTTCACTGTGACTTAACTTCTCTTTCAGGCTCAGTCTTTCCAGATAAGAACTGAACTAAGAGGATAAAGTGTTGATGTGGGGTTGGGTTTGGTAAAGCCCAGAGTGGGAGAAATAGAAACTCCACATTCCTGCTTGTTTGATCATACTTCTCCACCATGGTCCTCCTCTGATCCATTTCAGGGCTATCTATTGGTACTTTCTGTTGATCCCAGATCGATTATCTACCTCAATCAGAAAATTCCTGTGCTCAGCCCTGTTTCCTGTTTCTTTCCATCCACCTTACCCCATGCTTCAGTTTTCATCATTCCTAGCAATATTCCTTTATCTGTTGTACATTTACTAATTTCCCTAATGTTCATAATATATAAATCTATACTTATGAAGTCCTTTCTTCCTGAATTTTTAGATTTGCCTAATTTAGTATAGACATCACTTCTTCCAGCCCTTTATTTCCACAACTAGGCCAATACATCTTGTCATTCAGGTCAAAAATATGGCTACCATACTTCTGAATCACATAACAAAGTTTACTCTTTTATTTGAGTACTTTGTCATTGTTTCCTGTGTGCTTACCTTGTCTTCCCAAAGTCAGCTTTAAATTTCTTGGAAATAAAGACCACATAGTTTACTTTATCCAAATCATTTCACAATAATTAGTACAGAAATTAAATACTGATAAGTGGTTTTATAATTAATCAAACTATATAAGACATTATTTTTCCCTGGTAATTATTTCCCCATTGTAATGGCCAATATTTTCCAGAATTTACCTGTATCCAACAGCTCCATCATAGACAGAATCATTCAGATAAATGATGGAGCCTCCAGGGAGTACAAATTGCTGCCCAGCTGGAGCATTGTAAGACACCAAGCCATCTGCCAAAGGAAACACAGTTGTTTGTACCACTAGGAACAAAGTGTGATGGCTTCTCTGACTGCCTCCAGGGAGCTCCATGAGCTTCTGGAGCACAAACCTGTGCAGTGTGTCCACTAGCGTCCAATCAGGTGCATAGAGAGCATTGTTGAGGAGCTCACCTTAGTTAGTAGCCAGCAGAGTTACTCTAAATGCATAACTCCAGGTGTAAGTCACCAAGTCCTGGGTAGAAGAACAGTGATCCATCCTCTACTCTAACCAAAAGGAATAATAATTCCACTTCAGGGTACCAGATCCCAGTCCCTTCTAATTTAATTGTGTTTATTTCCTAGTCATGGTATGTTTTGTAAGGTCTGTAAGATCCTTGTGCTAGAGACCTACCGAGCCAGACGCAGCCATACAGCTCCACCCTCATGCACACATTCATGGAGTGGTCAGTGACTGGAATGAAGCGAACAAATCTGGCTACAATGGGAGGCTCCAAGTCCTTCAGGAAAATGTCATAGGGGTTAATATTTCCATCTAACACCTAGGGAGGGAGAGAAGAAAAAGAGTAAAAAGAAGGTGTAAAATCATGTTCACTCTTCTTTACCCCATCACCCTTTTCATATGTCCTCTCCTTTTAATTCAAGGAACGGAATATGCCCACTCAGCTTCTCTAGCCACCGTTCTATTCTTCTCTGGGTCACCTCCCTTAGCCTAGGTCACAGTCACAAGGGAATGCCATGTCCATAGATACCTACACAACTTGTGTTCTGGCCTAAGTTGAAATAGGGTCTTGCTTCCCCAGGGAGTGGTTGTCTCTTCTTCCTACCTGTTTGCCATGCCGGTTCCGCCAAGAAATCCAGCGAGTGCCATCCCGACTGTAATTGATCTTATACATGGGTGCAAACTCAATGCCATGACCCCTCGCATGGCGCCCCTGGGTCCCCACCAGAGTGATAAAGTGTAACGTATGCAAGTCAATCTGCAGAAACTCCTTCAGGTCATCAGGTTCTACTGGAATCTCAGGGCACCAGGCTCCATCCCCTTCTTCTGAGTCCAACCTTGAGAGCCAAAGGTTGGGGGAAGAGAGGAAGCAACTATAAGACCACAGAGTTCTTCACCAGATAATAGTAAGTAATTGGCCTATGCCACGGAAAGAGTGCAAGCTGGCAGTATAGACAGAGTTTGGGGTTCTTCCTCCGGGAAGAATTCTGATTGATATTCGTATTTTTGGTCTGATTCCTTCCTCTGAAGCACCCTGAGACCCATAAAGAATCACCACCAGGGAGCTGAAAGCCTTCAGAAAATGAGAAGCCTTTATTTTTTCAAGTTAATTCAGAGACTTCAGTGGACATGAAAACTTTGCTATGCTCTGTTGCCCATGGAGGCATCTCACCATCCCCTTATCCTGTTTTCAAAGTCAGTCTAACATAGCTGATTGCTCCTGGATTGGATATCAAGCTGTGGAAGTGCGGACGGTGAGACATTATCATCTGTGGTGTGGGCTAGGCAGTACAGTGGAATTTTAGCCAGTGGGATGGGCACGGCCACCCAGCAAACCCACCCTGAGGGGAAGGGCTAAGAGCATGTCAGTGGAGAAGTAAATAATCTGGTTTCATTTTATTACCTCCAGGTTAAATTACTACTGAGAAAAATTGTGAAATCAGTTTAAGTTTATTTTGGGAACCTTTTGACACTTTCCTCTTCCCTGGAATGCTCATGTTTCTCACAGATGTTACCCATTCATTTGTTTCTCCCTTCCAACCTCACCAGCCATCACTCTGGTCTTTCATACTAAGGTAAATATTATGAGGAAAGTTTACCAAGGTCATTTTCCTTATGGGTGATTCCAGTTTAAAAAAAAAAAATAGTACCTTATACCAAAAGAATTAGATCCCAGAAAGGGGAATGAATTCCGAGATTAGTCTTTGAGTTGAGATTTTATTGATTTAGAGGACCTGTGAAACATTTCCATAAGAAACCTAAGATGCCCTGCTTATGGGTATAGTTTAAAAGAGAAGAATTTGTTGAAGGACTCGGAGTCTCATTAAGCTCTTGATGCTTTCCACAAGTGCTGTCTGCACAGATCCCCCCAAAAAGAGGAGCAGATCTGCTAGCTCTGAATATCCCTCATCATCTGGACCTGCCCCTACCAGTCTCCTTCCTGCAGCAGTACTCAGGGACAAGGTCAGATAATGAGAATTCACTGCCGATCAATGAATCCATTAACTGTGGTCATGTGGCTCTGTGGCATCTGTGGCTGGTGTGAGGTTGTCACAGCAGCAGCACAGCCAAGCCCTGAGTTCTCCCTCTCTGCAAGCATGAAGAGCAGGACAAGCCCACTTAATATTTTTCCTTTATTCTACCAGCCCTGGCAGGTATCGCCGCTCTTCACTAGCTGATTGAATCAGGCATCTGTGTCCTGAAAATCATAATGACCCAACATCCATACTTTCCTGGGAGAGCCATTCTCACCTTCCATATTTGGCCGCTGTGGACTCCGACCACTGACTGGAAGCCGTGATGTCCTCATCCGGAATGTGGCCTCCTGACATGCCCAGAGGATAGCGGCATATGGCTGTACCAAAAGGAACCCAAGATAGAAGAGAAGATATGCCTTTATTTTTGTTTCCAAAGTCCCTCAGGGAGACTATAACTGATTGTTGAATGGGAAGTAAGAGATTTTAAATTTTCCTTCAAGGACTCCTGTTTGACCACCCTGACTTTGCCGTACTTTTCCTCATGGCCTTGACTCCCTATATCAGCTAGGTTCCAAGATTCAACCCTCAGCCAAATTTATCTTTTGGTCCAAACTCCCACAAGTAATGATCATAATGTGTTCATTTATCATTTTATTTGTTAATAACCCCAATGGTCTGTCTTTCTTCCTCGAATAACATATACAAATTTCTAATTTCATAACACTTGTGAGTCATAACCATCAGGTAGCCCTATGACACATAGCATTCTTTTCTTTGTAGGTAGTTGATTGCATGACACTATGAAGTAAACCAAGAAACTCTTGCATGAAAAGATTCCACTTACATTTTTTGGCCAGAAAGCACCACATCTATTGGTGCTGTTTGACCAAACTAATGACCTCTAAGTTATTTCAACCTCTAGGGATCAACTTCTACATTCAATTAAGATAGAATAAGAGACAAGATTTACACTCTTGTATTAAACAACTACAAAAGATAAAATATGTGAGACAACAAACATCAGACGAAGCAAGGACAGCAATTTCTGAGAGACAGGACACAGCCATGAGCCCTATTGTTGAGCCAGGTTACTGCTCTCACGGTCCAGTTACAGAACAAAAAGGTGAGAATTCAGCAGAGCTTGGAAAGTTCCCTGAACTCAAGAGACAATATGAGCCCAGAGAGCTTCAAAGAACTGGAGTTCTCAAAACATAGGGCTGCCAGGTAAGATACAAGGTACCTAATTAAATTTGAAGTCCAGATAAGCACTTTCTTTAGTGTATGTGCCACAGAATTTTTAAAAAAATCCAACTGGGAAAATAGAATTCATCTAGAGAAAGAAAATAAGATAAAACAATTTAAGATGATTCCGAATTGATGGCATTTCAAAATTTCAATAGCATTTTTAAAGAAAAAAAAAAAACTAAAGTTCTAGGATTCACATGAAATTCCAAAAGGCCCTGAATAGCCAAATCAATTTTGCAAAAACAGTAACAAAGCAGGAAGTATGATGCTCCAAATTTCAGAATATACTATAAAACTAAAGTAGTTAAAATAGTGCAATATTTCAGTAAAGCAGACATGTAGACAAATGGAACAAAATAGAGAAGTTAGAAATAAAATCTTACATAGAGCATCAACTGATCATCTTCAATAAGGGATCAAAATTACAGTAGGACTACAACAACTTTGTTAAGAAACTTCTAGAAAAACCTGATATTCACAAGAAAAAGAATGGAATTAGAACTTTGCCTTTACACACACACACACACACACACATACACACAAAATAGATCAAACATTTAAATGCAGAACCTGAAATTCTAAAACTTTTGGAAGAAAGCATAATGGACTGGATATGATACCAAAAGCATGAGGAACAAAAATAGACCTAGGTAGAGCTACATTAAACTAAACAATTTCTGCAAAAATAAATAAAACATTTAATAGAGCAAAAATCTTTGGGATGGCAGAAAGTACTTTCTAGCTACATATCTGAGAGGAGTTAATACCTAAAATACAGAAGGAGTTCATGCAAACTAATAGCAGAAACCAAATAACACAATTTAAATTATTTTTAAAAATAAGTGAAGGGGGCTAAGGATATAGCTCAGTGGTACAGCACCTTCCTGATAAATTCAGAGGCTTAGATTCAATTCCTGGCAACCACCCTCCTCCAAAAAAAGTCAAAGGCTAAAATAGACTTTTCTTCAAGGAAGACATACAAGACCAACATGATGACTCTTATTTGTGATCCCGGCTCTCTGGGAGGCTAGACAGCAAGTCCAGCCCAGCCTTGTCAAGTTAGAAATGTTTTTCATCTACAAATAATTGTAAAAATGAATGGAATGTAGCCCAATGTAAAGGACCTGGTTTCAATCCCAATACTAAACCAAAACAAAAGATTATAGAGCAGAGTATGGCTGCTTACTTTGTGTTACTTATACTTCAATAAAGCTGTTTTTTAAAATAGCAAACTTTAGTAAGAATATTGAGATTTTGACTTTTGAATCTTTACTTCCTTTCTCAAAGCACGTAGCCAAAACTTTTAAGTTTCTTCATCCAAAGGTTGGGTTTATGTTTACAGGACATAAATAAATTGCTTAAAGTTAAATAGCTTCCTAAAAAATCCAACTTCATTAAGGACCTGCAGGATTAGATTGAGATGATGAAGAAAGCTGAGCCTTCCCCAGGCTTATAAGGGAGGTATGGTGGTTTAGATAAAGAATGATCCCAAAGACCCCATGTGCTCAGAGGCAGGGCTTGCTGACAGTGACTGACCATGGGGGCTTGTTGCTAACTCACTCTTGGGAGGGAAGGCTAGGTTAGAGGTGGTCACCCAGAGCATGATTTGAAGTGTGTATCTCTCCTCAGCCCCTCTTTTCCTCTCCTTGTTTCCTGACCACCTCAAGATTAGGAGGTTTTCCTCCATTGTTCCCATCTACCATGCATTCTGCTTTGAAGCTGGCCAACCGTGGACTGTAAACATGAACCAAAACAAAGGTTTTCCCCTTTAGTTATGGATGTTGATATTGTGACTCAGCTATGACAAGGTACCTAGGCTGAGAGGGCACAGAGGCAAACCAATTATAGTATAGCATGTACCATATGCCATTTCTTGGAAGACACCTAGAGAGGTAGCTAAACATCAAGAGGAGAGAGGTTTTGTGTGAATATGCTGACCAAGCCTGACACAGATAAACCTACTATACTATTAGAACATGATGGGCTCAGGAAATGAAGAAATCAAACGCAACCATGATGAACAAGAAGTAGCAGAACCATCTGCTTTTAGCATGCCAGGTAAAGCTCCTAAGAAAGGCAGTGACAGTTCCAGACCAAGGACTGGGAATTATTCCACATACCATGGTTAAGCAAATTCTACACAAGTGTTTCTGGCAAGAAATGTGGCAACTTACCCCACCATAACATTTCTGTGTTGGCCATCCATTACATCTTCCAAGTTGGATTTGAACCAAGGGATTAGCATGAAAATGTAGTGAACCAGTGAGGGACCACCACCATGGCGGGAGAGTGTGGGACAGAAGGCTGTGATGGTGAAATACACTCATAGGTGCAGTAAGCTATTAGATCTTTGTGTGTGTGTGTGTGTAGGACTGAAGCTATTAGATTTTTAATATGGCATGTTTCAATAGAGTTATCCTGAGACCCTGATAGAACTACAAAATCAGAATGCTTGCATGAAATGAGAAATCACTACAAAAAAAAAAAAAAAAAAAAATCACCTAAATTAGCCATCCAGACTTACTTACTCATTTTTAGTTGATTTAGAGTGATTACCTTTGCAGGTCACACAGCAGGGCATCACTATGAGCTTCCCACTTGCTTTGCCATAATTAGCACCTCTGACCTGTGGCTTATGACAATAGTTGCCTGGTTACTTCTCTGGGACCTACAGGCTGCTTTTGCTAAAATACTGACTCTTGACTTGGGCCTACATAGGTCTGATAGCTGATAAACAGGATAAAGGTGGCATTTTAGTCTTCATATTTTGTCTATCTTCTTTAATGTCTTAATCCTCAGGTCAGATTTCACTAAATTCTGTATCTAGACAAGTTGATCATTTAAAAAGAAATCAATGGTCTTCCCCAAGACTGTAATGGGTTTTGACCAAGACTATAACAGGATTAGCTTGATCTTTTGCCTATTGAAACTGGTATGTATTTCTTCTCTCCCACCCTTGTGCTTTTTTAGCAGCTTTAGCTCAGAAAGTCTACCAACTCTATCATAAAGCCAGAGTATTTGTGCAAGACTGGCACCAGCTGTAAGTGTAACATAGCAATTTCTGGGCAAACCTGACTGCCTGTGAGCCCAGCAATGTAAGATCAGGATGTTTTGTGCAAAATGATGATGATCAACACATGAAATTCCACAGTCTCTGGGACTAGTGGACCATGTCCACGGGGTTCCAAGTTCATCACAAGAAGAAACATGTTTTTAGAATCATGTCATTGGTCAGTGAAAAATAGCGGACTCTAGCCCACCTTGAGAAATCAATGAAAGCCTGCTGCTCTGTTCTGTGGTCAGCATCCTGATTGCTTTCTTAACCAACGGCTCCATCTCCTCAGCCAACACCTCCATTTGGCTGATGCCTCTTTCCCCTTTCTGTGACTGTCCTAGGGTGTGTGAATTTGTAATGCTTGGCTCCCCATCACTTTCATCATCTCTGGGTCAAAAGATCTCATTTTTCTGGCACCATAGAATCTTCTTGTTTATTCTTATTCAAAGCACAAATGGCAATTGTTTGAAGTGATGGCTTTTCAAATTCCACTCTCTGAGAAGTGATGCTAAAGGGAAGAGAAAAGATGAGGAACCTGATGCCAGCAAGACCAAAGTTATCAGTGAACCAAATGGACATAGTTGACTTTGCTTCTGCTCTGCCTCGCCACACAGTTGGAGCCACACCAGCCTCAGAGGCCATTCCAATATTCTCCACCTTCAGGCTGATGGCACATGGTATTGGTAGTGCTATGTGCTCTACTTAGCATCAGTGTCTTTATGAGCAAGCAAAAACCTCTGGAAGTCTTGAACTTGCAATCCGTGCCCAGGTCCACTTCACCAGAACTTTTCAATTGACATTTGGGACCTAAACCTAGTTACTAATAAATAAAGGTATTTTTTTCCTCCCTTTACTACTGTCCTCTCAGTCAATAGAGATAAAGGACTTCCTAGGACTAAAGCCTGTCTACCTAGGGCAGGCATTCCTGGTTCCTTTGGCTGTAATCCATGTCATCGTGTCCCCCATTCTCATCCTGACCCTGAAAATAGAGTTCTCAGCCATTTTCAAGATACTGTCTCAGGACTTCACTGAGTTATATGCTGTTACAGTATAGGTTCTTTTATGTCTTGTGTTCTCACTGACCTTGAAGAGCTAGAGCCAAAATATTGGCTATACTTCAATGCCTTCTTTTTCTCTAATTATTTGGACTGCCAACTTAAGTTGTTAACCATCCAGAAGAGAAGCTTAATGATATTCTTGCCTATAACTTAGGCATTTGAGCTTAACATCACTATCTTTCAGAATATCAAATGCTTTAGACATAACATGAAACAGGTATTTTCCATCAATTGTTGATATTCTAAACTTTAAAACCCTTATAGAACGTTAAAAAAGGAACAAATACACATTGTTACACAGGTATTTTTAACTTAATCATTTATAAAATTACAGTATACATTTCTATGCCTTTTTTTCCTTGTCTCATTCTATTGCCTTTCTTTCTTTTTTTTATTTTTAAACAAACGTTTACTTGAGAGAAAGCATAGCAAGAATCCATATGACACTGGAAGCAGTGCATAATTGGAAGACCAGAATGATAGGTATTCCAAGCATGGTTTTAGTATTACACATTGCTATCCTCAGTGTATTTGCTTAGTTCACAGATATCAGTATATATAGTTAGTCAGGGCATAAATCCTACCAATTACCTGCTAGTTTCAAAAACCTGTTGGAGATTTTTAGGACCATCCTCTTAACCATCTTTTGTGTATAAGTGCGTGGTTTTGTCCCTACCATATTTCCTAATTTTTTTCCTAGCTCTCTCTTCATTGTTTAATCCTTAAATTCTTACTTTCCATTTAACTGTATTGTACCTTTCCATTTTTATTTCTGTTCAAGGAGATTATGGGCCCACAGAGGAAAGTGATCGATGATGTACAATGTGCATAAGGAGACCCACCTAGAGAGAAAACATTCTCTCAAGCTTCCACAGAGAGCAAAATAGTGAAGTAATGGTCGTGATTCATCTAGATGGCTGACACTGACAAAAGTTCTACAAACAGCAGTGCATGGTTCCAGAGTAAACCCTGAGGGGACCTAACTGACCTTGTCAGAAACAAAAGTTACATATTTTTTTGTAACATAGGTCTTGCCTTATCTTGGACTTAACCATCCAGCAGAAAAATCTAACCATGAGGTATAAAAAGGAAAGCCATATTAATATGTTGAGTCATACAAGGCTCAAGTCAACAGCTTCTGGTAATGCCAGATGAGCTGATAATCCACTACTGTTAGGGACTATTGGAATAAACATACAGCTAATTTCTCTTTGT
>PVJA010003443.1:0-10995 GCA_004027025.1 Myocastor coypus | reverse complement strand
GTAAAGCATCAAGGAAGTCTTCCTGGATAAAGGAAACTTCAGCTAAGACTGGATGAAGGGGAGCAGTGAAGCAGGTGACTCCACTAGGGGAGGACATTCAGTGCAAGGGGAAGAGAGAGTGCACAGGTGAACTTCAGGAAGGAGCACACTTGTGAAGTTGCTTGAGGTACACATTGAAAAGTTAGCTCTCATTATTTTACTAGCCTTCCCCTTTCACATGGTAATAAACTGGTACTCAACTAAAGCAAGCATATTTGAGCATGTCAAGTATCAATTCACACAGATTCTTCCTTCTGTCTTCTGACATTTTTCTACATCTCTATTATTTTGATTTACAATTATTTATGAGGAGGGGAGGTTCTTTTACTCTATTAATAGCAAACATTTTGGGGGGAAAACTTCATCTTATTCATTATTATGTCTTACTGCACATATGGGGGAGAGAATAGATGCTTAAAATATTTGATAAATGATGGTAACTCTTAGAGATAGATACAGATTGGGCTATAATAATGAAGTTAAATAAAACTCAGACTCCCTGCAAAGCTCATCCCTCAAGTATTTTCCATTGCATCCAGCTTTATTTTTCCAATGATTCAAGCCAAAATTCTTGAAGCCATTCTTGATTTCTTCTATACTCTGTACCTGTTCCTTCAGTGGACTGAAAATCCTGTTGATTAACTAAAAGAGCCTTATATTGTATCTACTTCTTCCCTCATCTATTTCACTGTCATTGTAAGCCACATCATAGTCTTTTATCGCCAAGAATAGTATAATCAGCTCCTAACCAATTTCCCTTTATTAAGCTCTCTTCATGTCTCTCAAAATGTGAGTCAAATCATATGATACATCTGCTCAAAGTTCTTCAATAATTTCCCATGTCACTCAAAAAAATTCAGACTCCTTTCATTATCTCCAGGACTGTGCATAACCTGTCCTCTGGTTGTCTTGGACTTTGACTCTGCTCCACACTCTCCATAAGCCTTCCTGTGGTAGGCAGATAAAATAGATAGAAATATTATAGGCAGTCAGACAGGTCCAGGCCCTTAAGGAGACAGCACTAAAGACAAGATATGTTGCAACTGTAAGAGAGAAGGACGCTCCTGCTATGGGCCAGACCTAAAGACCAAAGGTCAAACAAATGTTTACCTCCCTAAACATAAGCATCCAGCATTGATCTTCTCCTTGAGGAAGCCAGAAGAGTTACTAATCCACCTGCTACTAGCTGGCTACTGGATAAACTCCTGTTCTGTATCTGTGCCTGCTTACTTTGTGACTTGCTTTTCCATTTGGTCCTGGATTTAACCAGTTTTCCCTGATTAAATTTTGATTGCTATCTAGATATAAAAAAAAAAAAAAAAAGCAACCAAAACGTCCCACTAGTTAAATTAGGACACACTGCTTGTAATCTCATTAGTTAACCATAGGTTTGTTCCCCACCTCATGCCCACCTAAGCAAGTTCCCATGGTTTTCACCTTAGACCTGCCTCACCACATGGTTTTACTCTATGAAAGTCCCTAGAAGAGACAGCCTCCTGGGGACAACCCACTTGGGCCCTCCTTCTGTCCCTCCTTTGGACAGGAACTTTCTTTTCTCCAGTAAATATTCTGCTCTGAACCTCTGTTTGTTTTTATAATTCATTCTTCAGTTATAGGGAACACAAACTCAGACCAGGTACCTTTCAGGTCAGGAGTTCCTTCTGCTATAGCATCCCTGCTCCTCAAGCACACTAGTATGCTCCTTCTTCAAGAATTTGCATTTACTATTCACTAATTAAGGGACACAAGAATTTTCTCAGGTCAAGGAAACAAAAGTTGAGCACTGTATTTCCCAGTTTTTACTTATTAACATCTCCAAAATATGAAGCTCTAGCAGGCAAAGTATCCTAGTTTAGCTGGTGAGATGCTTTGGTTGTTGTTTTTTATCTGGATAGCAATGTTGTGCACTTTAGAGTCAGAAGCTTATTAAATTAGATGAAATCCAGTAATAATAGCATCAATGTAAAAACATGCATCAAGAGTCACACAAGGCTGGAAGCAGAAAAGAGAGGAAATATAGCAGGAAAAAAAACATGCACTTATGTACACAGGATGTATCAGATATTGGTCCTAAGAACCTTCGAAAGGTTTTTCACATTAATGATACCAATGTGCAGTGCTAAAAATAGGCTTGGAGTGCCTGTCATTCTGGTCTTTTAGATGTGTACTGCTTCTAATGTAAACTCAGTTGCTGCTATACTCTCTCTGAAGTAAATAGTTGGCTAACAAAAAAAAAGGGTGTTGATTGCAAGTAAGAGACTAGGCAAGATGCCATAGGCTCAACAGGCTACAATTTTGTACATCTTTGGATTTCTAAATGTATGTGTAAAAATGTGTAACTGCTCTCATCACATTCTATAGAGATTTATTAGAATAGCAATGATTGATTGAAAATACCAATGTCAAGCTAAGTCTAAGATGTTTGATATTCAGAAAGACAGTGATGATAAGATCAATTACGTATATTATAGAGTAATAGTATCACGAAGCTTCTCTGCTGGAGGGTTGAGAAGTTAACAGACCAAAAATTGGAGAAAAAGAAGGGTTAGGAGGATAGCCAACATTTTAGCCATAGCTCCTCAAGGTCAGTCAGGACTCAGGACAAAAGAGAACCTGTGATATAACATCCTATAACTCGGTGGTGTCCCAAATTTTCTGGTCAAGGAGATTATGGGACCTCAGAGGAAAGGGATAAATGAAGTATAGTGTGTCTAAGGAGAGTCACCTAGAGAAAAAATATTTTCTCAGGCTTTCACAGAAAGCAAACTGGTCAAGCAATGCTCGTGACTTCTCCCAATGGCTGACACTGACAACAGTTCTACAAAACACTGTACATGGTTCTAAAGTTAATCCTGAGGGGATTTGACTTTGGAAGATACAAAAGATGAATGCTTTGGTATACAGGTCTTACTTTAACTTGCCCTTGATCACCCAGCAGAAAAGCTTAGTCATGAGGCATAAAATGCAGAGCTAGATTAGTATGATGAGCTGTAAGAGGCTTAAATCAACAGCCTCCAACATTGTCAGTTTCACCAGCAACCTACTGCAAATAAGAAACATTGGACTATGTATACAACTACATCCTCTCAGTTCAAAGAGAATAATTTTTTTCTTTCTTTATTTCTTTCCAATACCAATCAGAAAATTTATCATGTCTACACCCTGTGCTCTGTATAACCACTATGAGGACAACAATATGCAATGTGTCAATTATTGTGAATTTACTACTAATGTGTTTTAAAACTACCATATTGTTATTTCTTATTAAAAGTGATAAATCAAAATTTAAAAAAAAGAGTCACACAAGGTAGACATTTCCCCTTTCAATATTTCATGTTCCTCACTAAGCCTCCATTCTTTAGGTAAGAATTTAATGAGTCTATTCTATGTTTAATATGAATTCATCCAAGGAGCTGATTGTAAAACCTGTAATCATTATGATTTGAAGCTAGCCCTAGCTCTCCCACTTATGCCTTCAGACACACAGTACTGATGAGTTCCTTTTGTGATTTAGATCTAGAAGTTTCTTCCAAAAGCTCATGTGTTCAAAGGCTGGGCTTTTGGAAGGTGATTGAATCATGGGAACATAATACTCAGTAGAGAATTCATCCCCTGAAGATTTTGGAATTGAATGTGCTGTTAGGAGGCAGGATCTGGTCAGGAAAGGAGTGTCACTGAGGTTTCACACCCCCTGCTAGCTCCTCTCTTTCCTCTTCACTTCCTGCCCACCAGGATGTGAACAGCTTTCCTCCCTCAGACCCCTCCACCAGCCTGTGCCTACCTTGGAGTCAGCTGACCATGGACTGAGATTTTCAAGACCCGTGAGCCAAAATCTACCTCTCCTTTACATCGTGTCAAATACTAAGATCACCAGTTATACGAAAGTGACGAGGAAAAATATTCAACATGCATTTGGCAAATAAAGAGGTACAAAAAGATGGCCAAATAGGTGAATGGATGAAAGGATGAAAAAGAGTAGAAGAATGGAAGTTTTGGGCTTTGCTGCACCTTGAATTCCTCGGAGAAGATACTAAAATCAATCCATTCCTCTATGCAGCACCTGCCTAACATAGGGTTGTCACTGTTCCCAGTACAAGTCAGTGAAGAAGCACCCACTCAGCTACACCTCAGTGCCCTGTAGCCTCCGTAAGGGTGGTCAAAATCCTGTAAGGGGACACCATCCTGACCTAGTGCATAGCACCTCCAGAGAGCAGTGAGCAGCAGAGCTGCTGTTTTCAGGGTTCTGGGCACATTTCCATAAGAGAAAAACCCACTCTGGCATAGACATTAGGCAGCTTCTGGATAAATAATTGAAGTGCACAAGTAGGGATCTTTGTCTTGGGTTAGAAGAGGCACATGTGACTAGAGAAATGGGGATTGATGGGAGTCTTCCTCTATTCCCTGATGAGGACTACCAGCTAATTACCAGAATCAGCATCTGAGCAACAGATATTATAATAATCCTGCTTTATTGGTGGGATATGTGTTCCAAGACCCCAGTGGATATCTGAGACTACAGATGGTACTGGTGTTGAGCCCTATACAAACACACCTAAAAGGGACCAGAGAGATAGCTCAGTGGACTGAAGTGCCTGCTTGAGCAAGCTTAGGCAATCGCATGGATCATGATTCAGTCCCTGGCACTACATGCTGTGCTAGCCCCACACCCAAGGCAGGCTGAGCTGGCCAGAGTCCCAGCCCGGTGGTGCATGCCTGTAATCCCAGAACTGGGGAGGCTGAAAACAGAAGGCCCACCATGAGTCCATGCTGCATAGGGAGAGCCTGCAACAACAACAACAACTATATATATGACAAAATTTATAAATTAAGCAAAGAAAGATAAATAATAATAATTCATAAAATGGAACATTTATAGCAATATGCTATAATAAAATTTATATGTATGCAGTCTTTGTCTCTCTGTAAATATTTTATTGCATCACAGAAATCCTCTTGGCAATGCTACATGACATAGTGCTTCCTTTCATAAGGAGATAAGATGAGAAGAAATATGTAGGCATTGAGTAGAGCAAAGGAAGAGGGCATAAGATTTCACCATTCTAATCAGAATCATTGCAATTTGAAACTTATGAATCCTATTTATTTATTTCTTTATTTTGTCTTTTTGAGACAGGGTCTCACTATGCAGTTCAGGCTGGCCTTGAGCTCACTTTTGTAGCCCAGGCTGGCCTCGAACTCACACTGATCCTCCTGCCTCAGCCTCCCAAGTACTGGGATTACAGGCATGCACACCATGCCCGGCTCTTATGAATCCTTTATCTCTGAACTTTCTGCTTAATATTTTCAGACTGTGGTTGGCTGTAAGATATGGGAATCATAGGTTAGAGAAGACAGAGATGCATGAATATACACCTTCAGATGACAGAAGTTAGTCTGCAGGTCAAGAAACTGAGACTAAAGTTTACAAGGTTGAAGGCAGGAAACAGTGAGGTAAGAACCTCAGCAATGAAGCAAGAAGGCCAGGTTTCTCAATGGATGGGTATTCCCACGGGCTTCACAGGAAAACAGACAAGCTGATCTTGGATAGCCTTTCTCTCTTGGTCCTTAGCACCAGGAGAAGCTTTGGCCCTGGACAATCAACATGGCACTTCTGTGCCACACCAGTGCAGTCTTCCTAATGAATATGCCTATTTTGGGCACACTCTGTGGCAGGGATCCCAGTCACTGGTGAAGACTCGGAACGTCCAGGTCAGCTCAAGTTCCAAATGCCAAGCTCCCTTTCTCTACCCCAAGCCTCCTTCTTTCCTCTTCAGCACCAACCAATAAGACTTTATTTTTTATCTCATGAAATTTACAAGAAGCATGAAAAATGGTCAATCATGGAAGAAAAGAGAGACCCTGAAGCCAATAAGCAGCTCCTGAGTTTTGCTCCATGAGTTGTCTTAGAGGTTTTCTGAGCCTGCTGCTACCCACCAGCCTCCTGGACAGAGCTGCCTACTGACTTTTCCAGTTTCCCCGAGTGGAAAACTACCAGCCCCAGCTACAGCTGAGGAGGCCCCACACTCGCACCACAGCAAGCTCCTGTAGGCCTGGAAGGCAGTCTGAGGAAACGAAGCTGCCACTAGTCCCCAGCTTCCCAAGGACTATTTTTTACACTCTTGCCAAAGCTGAGTGTCTGAAAGAACTGCTTGTTCCACTATATTTACCATCCCACTACCAGCTCCAGGCCACAGGCTCCTGTCAATGAGTGTCCTACATACAGCTTCCAGGAAAATACACAGGACATGTGAGGCCCAAGCATGGAGATCTGGCCACTGGCACTCTCTGAGCATACACAGCTGATGAGGGCAGATAATCGGGGTCAACTGGGCACCTTAAGACATATTAAGGTCAAGGCACATCTGCAATTACAAAACTTTAAAGCCCTAAAGGGATTTGAAAAGCTAACCTCTGAACAGTCTCAAGAAGACAATAGAAGCAAGATTAAAATTCAGGTCTCCTGGTCCCTAGTTCTTCCTTCTGCATTCCCAGGCCACTGTGACCTTGTCCCTCCAGTTTCAAGAAGGATGAGGTAGTTCTCCCAAAGCTCTATGCTGTTGGCACCTTCAGGATGATTCACTGTGCAGGTCAATATTATTTACTCAGTGGGGTCCTACAAATGCCCAAGCAAGTGTATCTGGGCTCCTTTCTTCAGTCCACAGTGATATTGTTTAGATTCTGTGGTGCTATCTTACCCTCATCTCTTCTCCTAAGTTGAAATTCCCCTTCAAAGTAATCTTTTAGAATTGCACAATGCCTGGAAGCCCAGAATACCTTCCTAAAACAACAATGGCAGAGATCCAAGGAAGAAGTTCTCAAACTGTGGTGGGTTTCAAGGTACTGAGGTACGGATCAGGCAATATGTTTTTCTTCTTGATTCAGTGGCTTGGTGAGAGGAAAACACTGTACCACATCTTCTCTCCTAGCAGGGATGTGTCAAGAGATATTGGGTAGGTCTAAGGTGAGGAGATGGGGCATGTTTTGAAATCATGCCAGTTCTATGCTTAAAATTTGATTCCGACACATTGAAATTGTGTCATAACTGGTTACTAAGTCTCCATGAACTTCAGCTTTCTTTTCCCTCAAAATCCCACCAGGCGGGAATATTATAGAGATTGTGCATAATGTAAGCTGACTTTTTGGACTGATATGACAAAGAAAGTTTTCAGGACTTTCCACAAGCAAGATTACATGGGAGTTTTTAAGAACTGTGAATGGCCAAGAATTCAAGCTTATGCCCTACCAATGGCACTCTGTGAAAGTGTTCTGTTCCACCAAGTACAAACAGATTCAACTGCTTCACATGGTGGCCATACTGGTTGGGTTGCATCTTCTTGTAAAGTTCCAGACTCTAAATCCATTCTCTAAGAAAGAGAAAGCCATACCAGTTTCAGAGGAAAGCAGAACTCAGTCTCCACCTACAGGCTGAAGGTTGTAGTAGCGTTAAATAAAGAGCAATGAAAAAAAATAAATAAATAAATAAAATAAAAGAATAGTAAAAATAAAGAGCAATGAGTTTAAATATACACAAGTATATGTAAATACTTAACTTGGCATTTCAAGAGTAGAATTCAGATTTAATCTTTCAGGTACTGTAACCTATATTCCATATTGCAAGATCTAGAAATAAAGAATGTATTCTATTACAAGCATTGCTATCTGAAGAAATACTTTGCCCTCATAAAAGAAATCAGGGATTAGCTTTATTTAGCCAAGACACACATTGGCAGCTAAAGATATATCATGTTATCATTCTTAAGTTCTGTTAGTACCATAATCTACCACTACTAAGCAAGATCCTCAATAAGAAAGTCTATTACACATCTTAAGTGTTGGTGTAATGTAAAAGCAAATAAACATATTGAAATCATAGCTTCCCCATAATATCTTTACCTATGTTCACAGCCAAATTGTTTCTTAAATTAGCAATGCTTGTACATAAAAGGTCACTTTTAGTCTTTCTGTCTTTACAACATGTGAAAAACAAGCCTAAATGCCTCCCTTGAAATGCCAAGAGTAAGAGAGTCACACAAAATTTTAGCACATTTTCCACTATTTGTACTCACTGAAATACTATACCTGTAGACTGAAATGGGGGAAATGCAAGCATAAGTACAGAGCCCCCACTGTCTCTTTTCACATGGTGTGATTCTCCATCTAGGAGGGGATGGGATTTTCCAACCCTTAGGTATCAGAAGGCTGTACCCCAGAATTGCATATTAAGGGTTACAGCTCAGGAACTTCAATTTTTCATTCTGATTTACTTCTTCCATGTTTAACATACTATAATTAAAAGGGATGACATTCCTGTGGCTTCTTTTCAGCTTCCCGGCATCTTTGTGAGCTCAAATTTCACATGGCATTCAGGGATTTTTGCAGAAAAATATAGAGAAGCCAGAATCTTCCTTGACTTTCTTTCTCTTTAGTCCTCCAACATTTACTGATTGCCTGTATAAGCCACGCACCATAATAGTCACTGTCAAAAAATACAAGAGAGACCATACCCACAGTAAATAAGACAGAGGCCAAAGTCATAAACATCCAAATCAGGGTGGGAGGGTGAGTATTTTTTTAACAACTCATCACCTCCCATTTAAGCTCGTGAAAAACCACAAAGATTTGGCTGTCTTAACTTTTATTTTACTTTACTGTGTATATGTCCAAACCACCAAAAGTTCTGGGAGGCCTATCTTGCTACACTCACACTCTTCAGAGGGTTGCTAGCTAAAACCAAGAGTTAAGTCAACAACCACACGATTGTCCCTTGGGGAAAAAAATGTACTGCAATGGATTTGCTCGGCCTGGATGTAGGGCCTTGCGTCCTTTCAGAATCCAGGAGTCCTCCTAGGAGGCCTTGTTTGCCACAAGTAGCTGGAGTTGCTCTTAGGGATCACAGGGGACTTCAACACTTACTCTTTTGTTCTTTTGTCTCTCATCATCTGCTTAATAGGAACTCTTGTTCTTTGGTGTTTTGGTCACTGTAATTTCCTTCTTTCCCCAAAATGACAAATTAGAAGCCAATACTTACCTTTCCAGAGCCCTTTCATATGCACTTAGTATATTTGACAGTATCTCATCTGCCTCCATCACAGCAAAACCAGTGAAGTACAAAAAAGCAGAGTTTTTCTCCCCCATATACATGAGTATAACAAAAATATATGAAAGCACTATGTACCTTGACACTGAGGCCATGGTATCCTTTTCAGTTTTTAGAAAGGGCATTGATACACAGGAATGTGAGGCAGAACTAAAGCATGGCCCCTCTTGCTCCCATGCAAGGACTCCATGGTAAGCAGAGACCCTAGCCACTTGTGCAGTCCCACTAACTGTGTTAGTGACCTGTACACTCTTGGCCTTTCCACAAGGGAGCCCTGAGCAAACACACATTCTTCAGCTAGTGGTAAAACCCAGGAGCATTGAAAACACACCTTTCTGTGGTGCTCTTCTTGCAATCTCACCAGCATGCCCCTGGCCTAAAGACTTAGTTTAAGTCTCCATGGCCCTTTTCCCAACTAACCGCTCTGTCTTTCCTTGTGTATTAATTTCAACTCACCTCCTGTCTCCCGTTTATAAGCTAGGAACCTGACTTGTATACTTAAGACTTCACCCAGAGTGCTAAACAACAGTAAGCAAGCAAAGGCCTAAGAGGATAGACAAGGGTTTTTTGTTGTTGTTGTTTTGTTTTGTTTTGTTTTGTTTGTCTTTTTGAGACAGGGTCTCACTATGCAGTTGAGGCTGGCCTTGAGCTCACTTTTGTAGCCCAGGCTGGTCTCGAACTCTCACTGATCCTCCTGCCTCAGCCTCCCAAGTGCTGGGATTACAGGCAAGAGCCACCACACCCGGCTGAGAAGGGCTGTTTTGATGGATAACTATGTTCATGAAACAAATCCATGGGGAAGCCTTTCATCTTAAGACATAAGACCTAAGACATGTGGAAAAAATCTTTCCTCGAAAAAAATAAGAGTAGTTTTACATTTTATTTATTTATTTATTTATTTATTTATTTATTTATTTATTTGGTACAGGGTCTCACTAGGCAGCTTGGGCTTGTGGAGATGGTAGTATGTGAGCCTCCCCAATTCTGGGATTACAGGCGTGTGCCCCTTCACCCAGTTTTGGGTGGCCAGCACAGTGGCACAGCATGTGGTAATGTGGTACAGGAGATCAAACCCATGTCCTTGTGCTTGACAGGCAGGCACTCAGACCACTGAGCTATCTTCCCGGCTGGAAAAGAGAACATTTTCAAAGTACAGTTTAAGTAATTAAAGATACAGAAAATAATATAGAATAATTGAGAGATTAATAAAGCCTAGACTTATCAGAGCACAACATATAAAGAGAAAGAACAGTGCAGAAGACCAAGTGTTATTAATCACATCCCATGTGCCTGTTAGGGACAGGTGAAGCTGGAAACTGATCCTATGTGGAAGGGCAGGACAAGGTCAGAGTGCCCAAAGCAGTCTAGCCACCTAAGGCTCAAGAAAAACATTCTGCGTGGTCAATTCCAGCTATCAGTTGCTAGACAACCTTGTACCTACCAACCCCTACTGTTGTTCTAGGGTCTTTTGCCAATCAGGCATGGGCCATCACTTGTCTTCTTGTCTATTTTTTCCTCATTCCCATCACTGTTTCTCCTTGGGGCACACCAAAACACCCAATGAGTCCCCACACCTGATGCTATGTATTTTACATGTATTCTTGTGGCCTTCATAATAGCTCTTAAGATAGAGACCAAGGATGGTTGACTAAATTGAGATTCTGAAACCTTGCCCAAGCTCACCCAGCTAGTACTGGCAGAGCTGAATCCACAAATAGGCCTTGTGATAGTCTCTCCAAAATGTTTCCTCCCATGACTTTGTCTCCAGAAGCCTCAGTTTTTTTATCTACGGAAGACTAGATTTTGATCAATAATTCTTTTTTTTTTTTTTTTTTTTTTCCATTTTTTTTTTTTTTTAA
>PVJA010003442.1:54264-95277 GCA_004027025.1 Myocastor coypus | reverse complement strand
CCAGGGTTCAAACTCACGACCTTGCACTTGCCCAGCAGGCACTTGTGCCTCGGAGCCATCTCCCCAGCTCCCAAAATTACAGTTTTGAAGTAGCCACCAAAATTATTTTTTGGTTTGAGGTCACCACAACATGAGGAACTGTACTGTGGGGTCACTGCATTAGGAAGGTTGAGAACCACTGGTCTACATGAATGTAGGAATGGAATTTGTTGGGTCATAGGACTATATGTATCTGTAAATTGATTGGGTGAAGGCATCATATTATTAACATTTCTTTAACTCATAGCTTTTTAAAACTCTCCAGCAGATAGATGTAAGATAAAGTTGACATTTCTGAGCTTAGTACTTAACTCACTCTACAGTCTTGTCCCAAAGGAACTTCCCCAAGTATTATGAGAGGAGGTGATGTATTGTGGATCCTGAATGTCCCGTAAAGGTTAATGAGTTCAAGGCTTAGGCCCAACATATGGCGTTAAGGGGATATTGTGGACTGACTGATGAAGTTAAGTTGTTGCATGCTGCCTTTGCAAGAGATATTGGGAGCCTCCCCTTTTTCCCTCTCACTCTCTGCTTTTCGGCCATCATGAGTTGAACAGGCTTCCTCCAACATGTCATACTCAAGCTGAAAAACAATACAAGGTGAAACCTTGAATAATGACAGAACAGAAAATTCTAAGAACTCTAAGAATTATAGTCTATCATTTCACAAATTATGCAAGCAAGAAGAGAACATGAAATATTTAAATGCTTACAAGAAAATAAACTACTAATCCAAAAATCTGTATCCTGAAAAATTACCATTTAAAACTGGCAGATAAATATCTTCTCAGACAAACGAAATGAGAATTTACCACTGAAAAAATCACTCACATAAGAAATTTTAAAAGAAGGTAGGTCTTTAGGTAGAAGCAAAACAGGAAGATCAGAAACTCAGATCTATATAAAGAAAGAAAAGCACAAAAGAAGGAGTAAAAGAAGGCAAAATAAAAACATTTATCTTGTTATTCTTCATTAATATATACTTATCCTAAGTAAAAATAACAATATGTATTGACATTGTAATATATCGATAAATGTGAATGAAAATTCAGGAAGAAGTTGGGAATATTCTGCCGTTGAGGCAGTAGAGTGTTTCTTGAAGATAAATTTAGATTAGCTGCAGATGTATACTGAAAACTCAGAAACCACTAAAAAGCTTTCAAATAGAATATATATACATATATTCTATTTGAGAGGCTAAGAAAAGGGAGAAAATGGAATTATATAAATTTCTCAGTTAAAAATAGAGAAGGCAAAATAGAAGATGCAGAAACAAAACTCTATAAGGAATAAAAAGGTTATAGAGATAATAATCCAAAAATGTCAATAAATGCTTTATGAATTACCTAAACACATCAATAAAATAAGCAGAATTTTGGAGTGGGTTTAAAATGCAGGATTCAGCTATATGTTGTTTGTGATAAGCCTGTTTTCAGTATAAAAACCTGGGTAGGTTAAAAGCACTCTAAGCAGAGACAGGGTAATTGTAGCTTTAAGCCTAGCCTGAGCAATTCAGCAACTTAGTGAGATCCTATCTCAAAATTCCAAAAAAAAATCTAAAAGAATTGGAGTTGAAACTCAGAGAAAGGATCTTGGGTTCAATTCTCAATACCCTAAGAATATAAATAATTATGTGAAGAGTGAAAAAAGACTTATTGCCTAATGCAAATCATAAGAAAGCTGTAGCAGCTGTATTAATTTCAGACTGATTTGATTTCAGGATATTATCAGAGGTTTAAAAAAATGCATCATCATAAAAGGCTCAACTATCTCAAATATAGCATGCTTTAAAATTTATATGCCTAACAATAAGTGAGATAAAGTAAATAAGGCCAAAACTAATAAAGTTGTATAATTTCTACATGTTGTCAATTTAAAACTGCTTTAGAAAATAAGATCTATTTTTTTAAAAAAATCATAAAACTACAAAGAAAAATAGACACTTATAGCTAGAGACTATAGTGCTTATGTTTTGATCAATAACAGACTAAGTAGGCAGAATATCTATAAGAAAATAGGTACATGAACGCCACCATCAATAAATTAGATGTAATTGACATTTACTGAATATTTTATTTGATAACATAGGTTTTCCTTTTCTATGGAACATTGACCAAGATAGGTCATGTGTGGGCCACAAAACATGCCTTAACAGAATTATAAGAACAGAAATCAAGCAAAGTATGCCCCTGCGCCACAATGAATTAAATTATGAATCAATAACAAAGATAACTAAATCTTCCCAAAATACTTGGAGACTGAACAACCTACTTCTAAATAATTCATTTAAGAGGAATTAAAAAGAAATATGCTACCCCACATGTCTGGCACATGCCTGTAATTCTAGCGCCCCTGGGGCAAATATTTCTGGATAGTAAAATATGTTTCTGTTATTCTCTTATAGTTTTCAATGATTTCTACAACTTCCTATGCATTACTTTTATTACGAGAAAATGTTTTAGATTTTTTTAATGATATTTTAAGGACAATGTTGATCCATCCCACATGGTAGAAGAGTGTACAAAGAATCAGCCTGAGGATGGCTGAGGTACCCATCTTATGGACTCATAGATATAAATATCATTAAGTAAATAGAAATGATAGAAAAAGTCAACATGTTTGAGAATGGGTGGAAATGGCTTGGTTTAAAGTCCATTTGAATCTGAGACATGGTTGTCAAACACATCAAATAGACTCAGTAAATGGAAGCCTGAGGTTTGGTGGGGTTGGATCTGCTTAGGATGGTTCAGGTGACCAGAATAAAGTTCATGCTGCAAGAATGCAATGGATAAAAGAGAAGGCTCAAGAATACAATCCAGCCCCAATACTGAAGGGACAAATGAAAGAAAAGGCACAGCTGAGTGGTGGGTGGCAGAAGGCAAAGCATGAAGTCGAAATGAGCCAAAGGATGTCACTAAAGTTAAGGGAGGGGATAACTTCTAATAATAATATCGTCAAATAGTACGGAGAGCCAAGCTGGTTAGTACTGAGAGGAGCAGAGGAACAGATCACGGGGCTTCAGCATTCAGGTTCCCTACCTCACTTACCTTGATTCCCAGTACTGTGCTGAGCTGAGCTGTGACAGGCGGGTGATGAAATTCATGATTCTTTTCAAATGTAAAGAGCACAGAAAGCTTGGGCTCCTGATAATGAGGAAGGTAGAGTTGAGAGAGTCCATGTTTGGCTTTGCTTTGTCCTGATGATACCACAGATACCTGACTATACAGAGCAAAATGAAGGAGTGAAAACCAGGAAAAGATTAAAGCTTCTGAGGAAAAACAGCCAGATAGTGGAGGAAGGCAGATAGCAGAGGGAAAGTTTTTTTGAAGAACATATCTATCCTTCAGGATTCAGGATGGGAATGAATGAAGTTTAAGCAAAAATAGACTGGAATGTGGAATACTAGTTCAAGAAGCACCTCTGTGTGTGTGTGTGTGTGTGTGTGTGTGTGTGTGTGTGTGTGTGTGTGTGTTAGACATTTAAGGGTAGAGGTGACATACAGCTTTGGATAGACGGATAACAATTTAACAGTCATTGAAAGAAAGAAGAAAGGCATTGACTACAGTTAAGAAAAACAGAATTACGTGGTCTAAGAAGTAGCTTTAAGTTTGCAATTTTATCACTGGCCACTAGAAAATGCAAATTAAAACAATCCTGAGACACCACCTTCGTCCATAAAGAATGCTAATCATCAAGAAAACAAGGATTAGCAAATGCTGGCAAAGCCTCAGGAGGACAGGAGCCCTTCTACACTGTGGGTGGGACTGTAATCTAGGATAACCACCATAAAGATTTCTCAAAAAGACGAAAAATAGGAATTCCATTTTACCCAGCTTTTCCCATTCTAAAGGAGTGATATATGCATACCCATATTTACAGCAGAATTTATAATAGCTAAATCTGATAAGTGCCTTATATGCTCATCAACAAATGAATAAAAAATATACAGTGCTATTTCGTGAAAGATAAACTTGAGGTGTAAATGGCTACACCTTGAAATCATAACGTTAAGCACAATATAGCAGACACAAGAGTTTAAATATTACATTGCTTCTCTTACATAAGAAACAAAATATAAATAAAGAGCAAAATAAAAATAATGGGCAGCATGAAGATTTTTTTCAGGTGAGAAGAGGAACAAGAAATGGAGAGTGGGAGGAAAAGAAAGGAAAATGGATGAAAAAAGAAAAATGAAGAACAAAATAGAAATAAAACTTTTGCAAATGGAAAGGAGAGCAAGACTTGGAGAGAGCAGGGAGGCCTGGGAGTGCAAGGGGACAAAAGACAATGAAGATGCCTTGTGCACATTACCAACTCCCCGAGAGCATAATCATAATGTACTTCAAACATGTGTTAATAAAAAATCTTTTCTATAGCTCCCACTCTAGAAGAGAGAAAGAGCTTTCTAGGAAATTGTTAGGTCTCTTCTAGATTTGGGGAAAGTAGGCAACATTATGAAATCTACCTGTGTTTAAATTTCTGGTGGAGTAATCTTTTACGCACCCCAATCGTTAGCAGGACGCATGCTAGATACAGAGGTGTGAGTGAGGCAGGAAAAGCTCAGCTTAATAGATCCCCTAGCAGGCCACCTGAATCATCTGGGTGCATAGTCTATTTTAGGGTGAATCGTGAAATCCTAACACCAAATGTTATTTACAATGCTAAAATATACATGCTTATTTATATACCTCCCTTCATACATGCCTGATTCTCTTTTAGAAGAGACTAAATCAAATTTAAAGGTGTGTCAATTGTGAAGAAGATAAATGAGATTTTTTTTTGGAGAAACACCCATGGCCACCAACTTAAATATTAACCTACAGGGAGGAGTTCCTGCAGGGTATTGGAACACATGGGTGTGGGAAAGAGGAAGGAGTTCTCAGACATGCAGGGAAAGGCTAAGCCCAAGAGGGAGGACAGATCTGAGGAGCTGTTTGGAGAAGATTAAAATCCCTGTACTATCTCCAGCTCAGTGTGTAGCAGGTTGTGGGCTCTTGCCACATTGGATAATCCTGACTCAATTTTTCTCTATCTTGTTCTGATTAAACAAGATATTTAATGATCATAAAGTTGAATCTGATAGAAATGTTATAAAGAAATCTCCCCATAGCCACTGGACCCCAAGTTTGCACGTGTTTCTGCTCTGTTAGGCTCAGGTCATGCTCCTACCCATATGTCTGTCTCTGTCTGCTTGCCTGTCTGGCTGTCTGGCTGGCAGTCTGGCAGTCTGTCACTCAGTGTTCATCCAGTGCTGCATGAAGCTTCTGCAGGCACTCCAGCTTGGTGAGGTCATGTTATCATGAAAAGTCCCCCGTGCTGTTCTTGTGGGTGCTGCAAGGTAGAAAGGAAACAGGACAGGTATCAAATTATGTGAACACACCACTGCAGTCCACCTGCCCCGAGACCTTGGGCAGATTACGCAGCCTCTCAGGACCGCACCCTTTTCTCACCTTGCTTTGCTTTCCAGACTATGCATGTGCCTTGAATCCCATCAGGGCCTTTTCTGTAACTTGGGGAGGGGTAGGGGCAGTGCAAAATACTAATAGTGGACTCATTGTTCAAAGAGCAGGAAAGGCCTTTTTCCTTCCACAACCCTGGGTCTCCTCTTTCAGTTTTTTGGGGTTTTTTTGTTTGTTTGTTTTGTTTTGTTTTTTGTATTTTAGGGAAGAGTCTACAGGGTGGGTGTTCAGGGTTTCACTACTAGATCAGACTCATAGTGATCCACCCATTCACAGCCTCACAGAGCTGGGATTACAGGTGCTTGACACCACACCCAGTCTCAGTTGTGGTCTCAGTGTGCCCTGGGGGTGGGGCTGGCACCACAGGCCCCCAGGATCGAAGCCCTGGCCCCTGTGCCTGCAGGTGCTTTAATCTGCTGAGCTATTTGACTGGCCCTATGATTTTTAAGTAATGTCATAGTCCCTTGGGCACAGGACATTTGCAAGGTATGCACGGATCCACTACAGCATCTGAGACTCCACTGAGCATGAGGTCATGTGTTCAGTCTTGGCCCTTCCTGGGTGCATGGGCCCCTGAGAACTGTGTTGATCATGTGTCTACAAAGCTAGCACTCCTTGAGCTGTGACCTATGGCTATTTTATCTCTTCAAGTCTTCTATAGCACTGTGTTTAATGGGGTGATGCCTTAGCTGCAGCATGGTGAAATGCTAGTAATACATTTGTTCCCAAATGAGAAAATGAAATAGAATTGCAGGCCCATGGGCTTAGTGGGAAAAGTGCTTATCTAGCAAGTACAAGGTCCTGATTTTGATCCCTGGTACCACCAAAACAAAACAAAACAAAGGCCCAGTTGTAGGCCCAGTGACCCATTGCAGAACAGCACATAGTTTTGGTTTTTAGTCACATCCAGTGGGACCTCTGAAGGAAAAGAACACTCCAGCATGTATCAGAGCACACACATTTTACATGCATGTCCAGGAACTGGAGCCTGGGAATGTGGTAAGAAGACCACATAACTGATTAATCATGGGAGCTCAAAATTCCCTGGGGCAACTCCAGAGAGCCAATGTCCTCTTCTGAGGATGCATTCTTCCAGAAGGGGAAGGAGTACCCACCTGCGTGCATGCTGTACTTGAGATGAAGAGAAGGAAACCAGGTTCATCCAGCCACCCTGCAGAACACTTAGTGATTCATTAAACCGTGCTTCATTGCTCAGTGGCAAGGAAGCTGTGGAAGCCAGCAATGCACAGGGGCCACGGAGTCTGCACCGGACCCTGGCTCCATCCCAACCCTACCCAATCAACCTCTCTGGTTCTAGCCATTTGAGATTGGACTTTTCATCCTTCAATTAGCAGCTTGGGCTTTCCTGTGTCTGAAGGCTAAGATTGAGCAAGCACACTTTAATCATGAATGCTTTACAACCTTGAAACTGAACTGCTCCAATAAGGATGGGGGTGAACAGAGAACAGTGCTATTATTTCTGGATTACACATGAGGTAATTACACAGTAGCATCAGACTATTACTTTGTGATTCCATTCATCTTACAGGAGCACTTTCTGCAAATTCTTTACAGAAGTACTAAAGTAGGTTTCGCCGTTCCTCATGATCATGAAAACTGGACTTGCTAATCAATGCTTTCTTTATCTCTATTTTCATATACTTTCTACAAATGATGAAATTATTCAGGAGACCTTCTGTTAGCAAGGTTTTCCTCACTCCTATTTACAGCACTGTTGCTGTCCAGATAGCATCTAACTTGAGGGACACTATAACACGGCTTCCCTCTGTAGGGACCCCAGAGGTTTGGCAAGTACAATTGCACGGACTTACACAAAGACAACAGCAAGGCAGATTTGCATGCATTTTGCAAAGCACTGGTCCCAGAGAGAAAAATGAAAAGCTCAGTGGATGCCTTAAAAAAGAAGTTCCTTCAACTTTCCTGTAACTTGAAAAGAATTTCACTCCTATACAAAAACAATTGCATACTAAGTTTGGATTTTCTGGAATCTGGGGCTAACAATGATTATTAAAGTATCAACTTACATGTTCTTATAGCTATTTTTTTAGATGTGTCATTCCTGGCCATAAGTACTCAAAACAAGTATAAGGACTGACCAAAACATATAAATGTTTAAATTTTTAAAAATATATTACAGATACATTGCTATTAGTTCCTCTCAAAATACTCCTCTCTCACTTCAAACATTTACTCCATCATTATTGTCAGCTTTGGAAGCACTTCTAGAGCCCTCCTCCCTCATGAGTATCTTTAAAAGCGTGATCACAAATATAGCAAATGCTGCTGCAGAGTACATACAACAGGAAAGCAGGCTCACTAAGCCGTGACTGAGGGTCCTCCCCACCTTTTTGGCTGGATCTGACACTGTGACATCCCACTCTTCCTAAAGTCTAAAATGACCATGAAAGGTAAACGTGTTGAATCAACTCAGGACATGAAGGTCCAGGACAGACACTTAGGGAGAGAAGACTTCCAGACAAATGAGTTTCAAGCGAAGGGGGACTATTTTGAAGGGAATTAATTATATTGTGTCTTTAAAAAAACAAAACACATTTAGTACAGGGTTTACAGAGTCTCACTATACAGATCAGACCCAGACCCGTAGTGATTATCCTATTCCCAGCCTTCAGAACACTGGGACTATAGGTGTGCGCGCCCGCATGCCCAGTCTCCGTGGTCATCTCAGTGTGTCCCGGAGGCGGGGCCAGCACGGCGCAGGGAAAGGGCCGGCACAGCACACCAGAGATTGAACCCTAGCTGTTGCACTCTGCCTAAGCAGGTGCTTGAGTCTGCTGAGCTATCTGGCCCGAATGACACTGTGTCTTTCACTATAAGAATTTTTTAAACAGTCATTGTGTTTGTTTGTTTTTAACATACCATTACCACAGCACCAGAGCTGCAGTTACAGGAGCTTTTAACAGAGCCTTAGCTATAGTAGAGTAAACAGAGATGCAGAACGGATTCAGATTTCACTATGACCCATCTGACTTTGGGCGATAACAAAAACCATCAAATGGGCATAGACTAAAAAACAAATGAACAAAAAACTAACAGTACTAATGTGAAGACTAACACAGAATCTCTGCATGCAGGAACTTCCACACCCACACAAATATAGTATAAGGCCTCATGGGCTAGAATCAACTAAACCCTAAACATCAAAGAACAGGTCAGCAATTCAAGAGGAGATGAGATTGCTAAGGGCTGGATAGGTGTCAGCGACTGCTGGGTCGGCCCGTTAGCGGGCACGTACAGCAGTGGGAGTGTGGAATGGATGTGGTTAAGACATAGTTAAGATGGAAATGTGTCCTGCAGGTAACCATTCCCTTTCACTAGTGGGAAAAAGTAATGTAAAAAGTTTGCTTTCTGTGGAAAAGCTTTCAGTCTCCCTCCAAATCCATATTGTCCATGGAGCGTATCTCATTTATTCCAAAGAAGGGAGTTTTCACTCAACTTGGCCCAACAGGGTATGGTGTAAATGAAGTCATGGGTGTGTGCACACTGTGAGATAGAATGGCAATAGGATCTGGTTTGGACAGCTTTAACTCTGTAGGTAGGGCAAACTCTATTTACCTGTGGGCTGCTTTCTCTCATGTGAAACCCCACTACACCTGAGATCCCTGCATGTGTCCCTGTGCCATTGTGGGGCAGCACATCTCCAGCTGGCACCAAAGCCCAGAAATGGATAGGCACGACACACTTTATATCCTCTAGACTGGACATTTATTTGCCCAATGAAAATTTTATTATTTTATTATTTAATGTAATTTCTAAAAATGAAGAAGTCTAGAACCTAATAAAAAGAGTTATTTAGACCTCCAATGGTGGGGGCATGTTCTGCTGGAACTGGGGAAGTATTTTAGGTGCAGCAGGATCTGAGACATGAATAGCAACTTGCCAATTAAAGAGGGGCAAGAGGGTGGGCAGCCCTCCAGGGTCAGAACAAAGCATGGGCAAAGGCACGGAGGCAGGAAACGTGTTGGACATTCTAAGAATAGGGGAACTGGTATGGCAGCAGCATAAGGACGTGGCAAGAAGGACATAAACAGTGGGAAAAGCTGGAAAGCCATTATAAAGGACCCCGGGTGCCCTTGCAACCAGTGAACTTTGTCTTGAGGGCTGCCAGTGAAAGTTTCTAAGCATAGCACAGCTGTGTTTATTGATACAATGTGTTGCAGAAAGACAACCTTAGAGAAAATGCATTGAAATATCAGGGCCCCATGGCCAGAGGGATCAATTACACAATTGTGGTGACAGCGTAGTGAGGGGAGCTGTGGCCAGGCCATAGCAGAGAGGCATTTCTGAGATGTAATGACAAGGTTTGCTGATTAACTGGATTTGGGGGTGGGAAAGAAACTGCTGACTACAGCCCCCCAGTTTTCTAACCTGATATGTGATGCTATCATTGAGAGGCCTCAGGAATGCAGAAAACAGGGCAGATTTGGTGAGAGTCACTCATAAAACATCTTTCCCCTAAACAAAACCATTACAGTGGGATCAGGTACAGAAAGAAAAGGAGATTGTTTCCACATCCCTATGAAGCTGCTTGATGGAAAGTGAGGTACACAAATAGTTTTTCACCTGTGTGCTTGTTTGGTTTTAGAGATTATTCTTTTTCTAAATCTGAGCAATGTCAATGTATGAAATGCCCACACCTGCAGCCTCAACTGGACCAGAAGTTATCACACATCACGTTGAGCTTGTCATACATTCAACTACACTGAGTGATGAGTCAGACCAGCTGCCATGTCAAAGGGCCTTGCTAACCAGGCATCCAAAAGCTTCCTGGTGCCCGGCACAGATTCAGGAAAGGAAGAAAGATAAGTCTTTGACTCCACCCAAACACACCTGTTTTAAGTAAAGCTGGACAAGTACAAATAGGAGAAGTCTGCTCGTCAGGTCCGTACCTGGCTGCTCCTCTGCATTCCTGAAGACATGAAGGGCACAGTAAGTACATTTCTTACTTTGAACTTAGAATCATGTAAGTGGAGACCATTAGTACTCTGAGATACTTTCTATTATGGCCATATCACCATAATGGAAAATTTGAAAAAAAAATCTATTTTCTTTTTTATAGAATCTGTAATTTATAAGCATCTCAATACAGAAGCATCATAGTAGGATTAGAGAGATTTCTGAGCACCCTTCACCAATCTATCTTTAATAAAATTGCTCTCCGCATCATTTGATTCAGTTGTCTACACAGGGCAAGGGTCCCTAACCCCTAGAATGTGCTTGATCTTTCCTCATTCTTGAATTCTTCATTTTACCAAAACTCCTTTTCATGTTCAGGCCAGTTAAAAAACTGATGATCACATGTAGGTGAGAGATTAGGTGTCACAGTCCTTGCTTGAAATGGTGACCAGGTAAGCAGGGTTGACCTCAGGCCCTGTCTGTGGCATTTCTTTTGGAAAGCCTCTTAGGTGTATGGCTGCTTTAGCATCTCAACTGCAGGACCAGAGGCCTCAGCATGCAGAGGTGGACCCTGCATCCTTCCAGCAAGCTAGAAAGGGAGTCTTTAAAAAAAAAAAATAGTAACTCGAAAAGAGTCTACAAGCAGATGAGTACTTTCATGTTTCAATGCACCATGCCTTGAAATATCTACATCTTACTCTGCTCTATAATGGAGTTTCAAATGTAAAATAATTATCTGGAAATTAGTCTTCTTAACAGAAGACAGATTTCAAAAAGAGAAGGAAGGACTCCAGATAAGGGTTGAAAGATCTGATTGCTCTTCTGGTCCTACTGGGCACAAGATGCGTGCCAAGTGGCCAAGTCACTTAACCTTTAAAGTTTAGTTTCCTTTTCAGGAAAAGGATTACTTTGAACTGAATATTCTCTAAAATTTTTCCCACTTCTCACTTTCTAGAAGACTGTTTTTAAATCCTTTTAAAGTGCTTCTGAAACTAATTTTTAAAATCTTCAAACTAATGAGAAAAATATTTTTACTGTTAGAAGGATGTCATCCCAGATCAAACAAGGAAAATTAACTTATACTCCCTTTTTTTGGTACTGGGGATCAAACTCAGTATCTTGCACTTACCAGGAAGGCACCTATGCCACTGAGCTCTCTCTCCAGCCCTGCTGAATTCTTTATTTGTGGTACTGGGAATCAAACTCACAACCATGTATGTTATTTATTTTCAAATATATTCCTCATCAACTTTTGTTTAGGTCAACATTCAAAATGAAACTATGAAGAACTGCTAATTCTATATCATCTTTTAAACATTCTATGGTTTAAAATACAAGGTAAAAGAAGAAAAAAATTACCCAACAAATTAGAAAATTAGTGTTTTTCATAAGTGAGGATAGAGAAAAAAAGGGTCATCGCTGTGCCATGTGACAGTCGCCAATGTCATTTGTGATTTCAGATGCTTCTTTTGGGTCTTCTTGGACTCTGCATAGCTCCTGGCTTTGCTGAATATGTAAGTTTCACTTTTTAAAGCGTATTGCTAAATAGATTTGTGCAGAAATATGGTATCAAGTCTTTCCTGATTGCTTCCTAACTCCAGAACATCAATGTCAACGATGACCACAACGTTGCTGGAAGTGGGCAGCAGTCAGTGAGCATCAATAACGAGCACAACGTGGCCAATGTTGACAACAACAACGGGTGGGGCTCCTGGCACACCCTCTGGGATTACGAGAATGTACGTAGCCCACCTGAACTTTCCATTCCTTGAAACTAGGATGCCTGTTCTTTTTTTTTTTTTTTTAACTTTATTTATTTATGTATGTATGTATGTATGTATGTATGTATGTATGTTACGGGCCGGCTCAGCCTGCCCTCGGGGTGGTGCTGGTGCAGTATGTGGTGCCAGGGATCAGACTGCAGTCCCTACAGTTGCCTAAACTTGCCTAAGCAGGCACTTTAGACCACTGAGCTAACTTAACAGCCCATGGCGCCTTTTTTGACAACAAAAAATATGACAACTAACCAGAAAAAAAATAAAATGAAATGAAATTTTATCTCATAGTGTAATAGTTAGAAGCAAAATACATTATTTTGTTTGTTGGAGTTTGCATCCCACATAGAATTAATAGGTACAGAACAAATTCAAACCAATAGCCAGTTATTAGGACTCACTATGGGCAAGGAATTATAGGGATATTAGACAAATATTAACAGCCTTGGTTTTGCCTGCAAGTAGCCTCAGTAATGATGATAGAAAAACTTACCACTGCCCAAGCTCAGTCTGTCTCACTTTGTCTCCAAAAATCTTCTAAATTAGCAGAAACTGACATTTCACCTCTAATTCAAAAGGACTGGAAGAAATGTACATTGTACTATTAACTGGTAAAAGGAGGGAAAATAAAACACTTAATACTAGTGAGGAAACCCAAAATACAACTACTAGCTATATATCTAACAAACTTTACACTTTTATACAAAATACACTATTGTTTCATTTAGATCATCTGAAAAATTAGAAAATTAATTTTTGTCTTATCTGTTTCCTTGCAATGTGAGGATCAAAGGAGACTAAGATGCAATAGCTTTTGATAGTTTATTTCAGTAAAATATACATATATAGGCTAACTCATCACAATAAAACTGAATATAAAGCTATGAATGATGTTCTTATTCTGCTCCTAACTCTCTCTCTGTCTCTCTGTCTCTCTCTCTGTCTCTTTCTGTCTTTGTCTGTCTGTCTCTCCCTCCCTCCCTCTCTGTCTCTCTCTCTCTCTCTCTTTCTCTCTCTCTTGCCCATGAAAGATCTGCAGTCTGTCCTTGTTCCTAGAAATATTAACAACAGATACAACTTCAAGGCAATGCCAAACCTAGGACTTTCATCTCAGCTCATGATCTTGAAGTTCCATCTCCTTCTGTGGATGAAACTGACTTCTGACAAGAGAAGCTCCTTGCAGGGCATATTCCTCACCAGCTCCTGTCTTCTCTAACAGGGCTTCGCTGCAACCAGACTCTTTGCCAAGAAGATATGCATCGTGCACAAAATGAACAGTGACACTATGCCCTCTCTTCAAACCCTTGATGCTCTAGTCAAGAAGAAGGTAAAAATAAAGGTTTTTCATTTTTGGTGAGGAAGGTGAAAGCTTGGCCATTTGACCACAGAGGAAGAGTAACTAAAAAGTAATTTTTTGATTATTTGAAATTGAAATGTAATTGAGTTTTCTATATTTTACCTAACAACATAGCTGAGATAGATGAGAATAGGGATCTCTGGGTTTTTTTCAGAAATATTTGCCTAAGTTCATATTCTTACAACTGATAAATTGGTAGCTTTCACTGACACAATAGAGATAATAAACTGAATTTTGAGAATTTGATTGTCACATAGCCCAACCCAAGGAAGTTAAGTGATCAAATGGGGGCTAATGAATAAACTTAGAATAAATCAGACTTTTGCTTTCATGAGGAGCAGACTCTTTTGGGACTTTTCTTTTTTGTCCTCTCCACATTCAGGATAAAGGAGCAGGGGGCCCACCTCCAAAGGTTCTGAGATACTCTGTCAGCTCTAACAAAGTTGATGATCTAACCAAATTTGGACAAAACATTGCTGGCATGTGCCAAGGTCTTCCATCATACATGGCTGAAGAGATTCCACGTGAGTACTTTCCTTTTGTATGTTTCAGTGACTGTGGGTGGAGTTATCAGATTACCTTATATTACAAGCCCTTATGTTAGTCTCATTTTATGAATGAGGAAACTGAAAAAGACACAGAGAGAGAGAGAGAGAGAGAGAGAGAAATCACAAAGCACATGACTGGGTCAATCCCAAGTGCTTTGGGACTATATTCTCTGCTTTTAAACTTTATAGACTGTTTAAGAGTATATTGAGGACAAACTCCTGACAGATTTAAGAGAATGCATGCACACATAAGTAAAAGAATGTCAGTAGAGTCTCTTTTATTCTGTAGCTCAAACACTTAATGTCTGGCCATTCAAAAATGGATTACACAAAAAAAAATGAGTCCCCTTAATAACCAAAAGCAACAACTTTCTGGATCTCTGAACTGAGTGATTTTTATCTTGATTGATTGACACACAGGAGAGAGAGACAGACAGAGTGACACACACACATACAAAGAGAAACAGAGACAGAGACAGAGAGAGCCTGACAGCGACACAGACAGACAGACAGATCGACCGACAGACAGACAGACAGAGATCTTGAAACTAGTGCATGTCTAGTTTGGAAACTGTGACACATCTTTACCACCCACAAAAAAAGAGTACTCAAATAGTCATTGACATATACTGCTTTTCTTTTTATCAGGAACAAACCTGCTTTTTTTCTCAGAAAAGTGCTTTGATGCTAATATACTCTGGATCCTGAACATTTCCTTCTGTGGATCAACCGTTCAGAACAAATAAAAAAAGAGAAGCCACTAAGTCATCAGAGTATGCTGTGTTGGAAGAAAAACACATATTTTGATTATTTCTGTCATGTCATTCTGGTAATGTTTTCTGCTAGTTAACTTGATTTCTTTAAGTCTCAATAAATCTATTTAGCACTGAATTTCGTTTATATTAAGATTTCTCATTATTCTTACTTGGAATCCATAGGATAATAAGTCCAAGGCGGTGGTGGCATGTTGTTGGAGTGCAGTAGACCCAACTGTTGGCCTTTATTCACAATCTGTCCCTTATAAAGAACCCCTTCAGAAGCTTCAGATGTTTCTAACCACAGCCCTGGGAAATCTTCCAAGGCTATCAACTGCTATAAAAGCTGCTCTATAGATGCAAGGCAAAGTAACAGTTCAGACTAGCAAGGACAAAAATGTTCTCAAAGTGGCCTATGCCAGAATGGGTGGTCTATTGCAAAGAGATATAATTCTATAAACCTAACATTATCAAGGAAGTGTGGAAAGGAGGTTTATAGACACCAGGCCTACACTGCTTTCTTCTGTGCCTGAAGTTGTTTGTCAGTGCTTCTCTGTTCCTCTCTAAAACCTGCTTTCCTCTGCTTTTCATCCTACAGATAGCTTTTCCTATGCTCGAAGGAGTTCTACCAAAATATGTCTTTCTACTTTTTTTTTGTTTTGTTTTGTTTTGTTTTTTTGTTTTTTTTTTTGCGGGACCGGGGTTCAAACTCACGATCTTGCACTTGACACGCAGGCACTTGTGCCTCGGAGCTATCTCCCCAGCCCCTGTCTTTCTACTTTAAGAGATGATGTCGTGTTCAATCCCAGTTTCTGATTTTCCTTGACCCTGTTTGCTTCAAAAGTGCACAGCCTCCATTTGTTGATGTCAGGGAGAGTGAAGTCACATGATACTTGCAACAGAAGGGTTTGCATTTCGGGAGACAAATCTCAGACAAAAAGACTGTAAGTGAGTGTTATGATATGAGCCTGCAGTTCATTTTAAGATGTTGCTCCCAGGTAATGTCTTTAAATCCTAGAGGCTGCCCTTGGGAGGTACAAACAGGAGGATCACTATGACTCAGTAGTGAGACCCTAAAAAAAAAAGATGGAAATGGACATAAAAAAAAAAAATAATTAAAAAACAAATCCTAGAGGCTAAAGGAAGACACAAAAGCCTTTATAAGCACAGTGGAATGAGATGTATCAAATTAACCCTAAAAATCAAAACGAAAGATATTAATTTCCATAAGCTGAAAAGTATATATATATATATATATATATATATATATATATATATATTGTTCATAAGAGCAAATTTGCACAATTTACTTTATCCTAACACAATTTCATTGCTGTCCATGTGAAATGAATTACCAGGTCAGCAGTATTTTTAAAACATCCCTAAACCATGGAAGGTAAAAATCTGTAAAAGATCAATCCATCAAAGGTTACCAAAACACTGCCTTACTATAAGTGAAAAAAAAAGAAAAGAGAAAAGAAAGAAAACTGTAAATCATAAACTATGAATAACTGAGTTTTGAGAACTGATAAATTCCATAATTTATGGAATCATTACTATTTTGTGATTAAAAAATTAAATTCATTATGAAGATTGAAACTTCTACATTCTCTATACCTATCAAAACATATACGGTTTTTAACATGTAAAAACTGTAAGTGAAATTAAATAACTTCACGATCCCAGTTAAAGGTTCTAAAATATATTCTTCAACAACTTATGTGAAAAGAAGGAGCTGGCAAGATAGCTCAGCAGACTAAGCTCCTGCTTAGCAACTTTAGGCAAGTGCAGGGACTGCAGTTCCATCTCCGGTACCACATGCCATGCCAGCTGTGCCCCCAGGGTGAGCTGAGCTGGCCAAAGTCCTGGTGCAGTGGCATATGCCTATAAACCCAGTGGCATTTTCTACCTGGGGAGGCTGCAGACAGGATTACTATGAGTCCAAGCTATATACTAAGATCCTGTAACAAGCAAATATGTTTTAAAAAAAATAAAAAAGAGATTAAGGTATAAAGTTTTAAGTGCATTAAATTTATTTTAATGACTATATAAAATACTAAAGAATATATATTCTTCAGAATATATGAGTTTTGTAAAATTAATCACAAACATGAGCATTAAATTAAGTAGCACATATCTAACTCACACAACAAGGGCAGGCCAAATAGCCCAGTGGATTAAAGTACCTGCAAGCAGGCTCAGGAGCTGGGGTTCGATCCCCATGCCTGCTGTGCTGGCCCCATACCTAGGGCACACTGACAGGGCAATTGTAACTGGGCTTGGTGGTGTGTGCCTATAATCCCAATTCTTGGGAGGCTCTAAACAGGCAATCACTAGAAGTCCAACCTAGTAGTGAGTCCCTGAACACTATAGGCCCTTCCCTAAAAAATAAAAAAATATAAAATAGATCAAAACTGCATAGTTATAACTAGAAAACATTTAAAATTATAACTGAAATAATGGAAGCAACATATTTAAAATTTTATAATTGTATCTACAGCAATGTGTAGTAGAAATTTGAGGTTAAATCTTTATTTTATAAGAGGGGAGATACTAAACATGTGTAAGTTAACTTTCACCTTTGAAGATGAGATAAAAGTATAATATATACAAAATAAGTTAGAGGAAAGATACTAATATCAGAAATTAATAAAACATGAAATTAATGTATAATAGTATAGCACAATAAAGTCAAACTCTGCTTCTTTTTTATTTTTATTTATTTATTTTTTTTTTTTTTCAGAACTGGGGATTGAACTTAGGACCTTGCATTTGCCAGGCAGGCAGTTGTGAAAGTCTGCTTGTTTGAAAAAGCATAGCCATGCCAGCTCTGCCCCCGGGTTGCAATGACACAGTGATTGAGACTAGGTGTAGTGGCACACACCTGTAATCCCAGTGCTTGGTAGGTTGAAAACAGGGGGACTGCTATGAGTCAGATCTCTGCAGTGAAACCCTATAGACTCTAAACTAAAAACACACAAAAAAGAAAAAGCATAAAACTGACAAAATAAATAAAGGTAATCAGAGGTTTAAAAAAAAAGAATAAACCAGAAAGAAAGCAATACTATGAATATTATCATAGACTGAGCCACTGAGAGATGCCTTAACTATTAAGATGATAGGAAGACAGCATTGTTAGCAACTTTGTATTGATATACTAGAAAACTTAAGTCAACCAAATTTCTTAAAAAGTACCTTCCTAACAGTGACTCCAAAGAAGTAGACAACCTAAATAATTCCTTAATCAGTAAAAGCATTGCATTACAAGTTTATCAGCTTCACCCCTGGACTTTAGGAAAGTCCAGGCCCACTAGGTTTTTATAGAAAATCTAACAAACATTGAAAAAACAAAGTTTTCTAGTTTACTAGAGTGTATAGGAAAGGAAGAACCAGGAGTGCCCTCTCTAATTCACTTCATGGAATGTTAGTAACTCATTCCAGTGGCAAAAATAAAAATATTAAATCCAACTTTCTAGGTCTTAGATGCATATTAATAATCCATATTCTGGAAGCACATGGATTCGCTTATCCATCAGCTGCTGGAGGAAGCTGTGACCTTCTCCATCAGGGTTCCCGCTGCCTTTTGTGGTGTGGAGTCACGTGGTAGACATCATGGTACCGTGCAGAATCTGAGTCTAAGCAAGGAAAAGGGTGCACTAAGCTGGGACCATGTCCTAGTAGAGGCTGAGGAGCCTCATTTGCCCCTTTAGGAGCCCTATGTTTTTTTTTTTTTTTTCTCTCAAACATTTTTTCAAGTGATATCTATCATTCATTGAGAAAGCAGCCAGCCATAAGTTATAAAAGAATGAGTTTTAGTCTGCCTCAGTACCAATATAAAAAGCTAACTGTTAAGTGAAGGGTAAGTCCTCTATGCTCATTGTGAAAGTATAAAACTCCAGTGCTCTAAGGCGCACACACACACACACACACACACACACAGAGTTGATCTCAATAAGACCAAAGTCCACCCAGGACTTCTAAGTTCTTCCGTTAAGCACAACTGGCAGTCAAAGGAACAGGGCTGTCTTTCATCCTAGAGCAATGGAGATGGGCCCTCCCTCCTTAACTGTTCATCTTTTCAGTGGAAGTTGCTCAGGAAACTGGGAGACCCAGCACCACACCCTCACTCCCAACCCACATACATATCAAGATCAAATTATTTTCACAATCTCTGAGAACTTCCTAAGGAAAGAATACAGAAAAGATGTCTTCCTGCTTAGGTTCTTAGAAACAAGCCCTTTCCGGGCCCCACCCCAGAGCTTGGCTACAACTGCCTTAATCAGTCTCCTGCAGTGCTCATGTAGCAGACTGTAGGGAGTGGTGGATTAAGCAGAACAGGATCCATAGGCAAGCTAATTAATTGCTCAGGGTGTCAGTGGGAAAACACTGTGGCTAATGAAATTTATTGTATCAGTCAAATATTACAGGTGGCCACTGGAAGGCTTGCTCTCCAACGATCTCTCCTGCAAATTGTCTTAGCCTCATTCTCATCACTGAAACAAAATACCTGATATCCAGAGCTTAAAGAGGAGAGGTTTATTGTAGCTTGTGTTTTCAGGTGGCTGGCACCACAGAAGAAACAGCATAGGAAGAACTGCTCAGGGGGGAAACCTAGCATCATGGCAGAAAGTAGAGAGAAAAGGGAGGAGTTGAACAGAGGGAGAGAGACAGAGACACAGACAGACAGACAGACAGACAGACAGACTCTTCCAAAACACAGCCTCAGTGACTGAACTCTGACCAGGCCCTACCTCCTAAGACCATACTCAACTGCTAGACTCATTAGCAAATGAATCCACCAATGAGTCCAGTGTTCCCGTGATCCAAACACCTTCTAAAAGCCTCACCTCTCAACATATTATGCTTCTGCAGAGACCCTGGAGATTTAAACTATAACAGGAACCAAGTTGCCAGGCTGTAAGAAGCCCAAGCCACATGGAGACGCAACACAAACATGTGAAGATGACAGCCCCAGCCGAGCTCCTAGCTGACAGCTAGCACCTACTGTCATTCATATCAGTGGGCTTTCTTAGATTTGCCATCCAGCTGATCCTTTAGATGATTGCATCCCAGTTGATACTTTGTTGAAACCACAATGAAAACACCAAATGTAGCCACAGAACCTTGGTAAGTAACATGAATTGTTAAATCATTATGTTTAAGGGTGGCTCATTCTGTAGCAGTAGGTAACAAGAAAGCTGGCCAATGCCAGTATTTCTGCTAGGCACTGACACTAGGTATAACCATAGTTAAAGCTCTCTAGTGACCATCTGTTGCTGGAGAATCTGCCCTCCCAGCCCTACATTCAACAAGGTTCCTTCTTGGTACTGGTCCTTGCCAGAACTGTCAGAGAGAATCCTCTGACAAAGATTATAGCATTAGTTCGACTCTATCTCCAACACCCTTCACTTCAAGAACTTCCAGTTATCTATGGTGTGAAAAGTAAACAGAGCAACTAGAAGTGTAGAACACAAAGGTCTAGGTTCTTCTAGGGACCCAAAGGGAACGGCTATTCTCTGTTTCACATCAATATACATTTCTAAGCTCTCTTCCCTCAGGGATACGCATAATGATTCACAATCACAGCCTAAATTGATTCAGATATTTAACTAATAGTTTTTGTGTGCCTTCAGCCTCCAGTATGCCTGATGCTACTACATTCAAGAGGCATCTGAGAATGTGCACTGATTTTCTTTATTTCACAAGTTCTGAAAAGCTCAAGTCTAAAGACAGCCATATGGCTAGACAGAGTGCCTGAGAGTTGCTGAAAAGGTCCGGATGGGTCTGGCTGCAGCTCAGCAACCTGTGAATCCCACTGCTCAGAACACTGGAGGGCCAGAGGAGCCAGCCCCTAGGAAGCTGAATGTCACTGTACTTTTACTCAAAGGAGTCTTCCTTGGTTGCTTGCTTTGTGCAACTACTCTGTATTTTACAAATGCTAAAGGCAATGCATCCTATACATGATCTCTGTACTGCCTTATTACACTGCTCTACTCACTTTTCAAAACGTTTTCATTTTTTTCAGCTTTATTTTATAAATATCTCCAAGTATTGTTATCTACTTCACGTGATTGTCACTTTCAAAGATGAACCGGCATTTCTTTGTGCTAATTGTTCAACAGGCTGAAGGAAGCTTGGCAGTATCCCTTAGTAGCAATGTTAGAAAAATCTAAAGCTTCACACTTTAAAAAACTGTCAATATTGAAGACAAAAAAAAAAAAAAAAAAAAAAAAAACCTTTATGTTTGTACCCCAAATAATAAATGCATTACTTTAAAATTCAAATAACCTACATCTTTTAACAAAGTGCTCTCATTTCCTCTTCCTCATTTATTCTACCCTTTAAAACGTCTATTTTAGCTAATATTTCTCCACTCACACATTGGCATATTTTTAAACAATTTGATTATACCAATAGTACATTTTCGATTCATTGGTACCAAACAATATCCATTGATTTGATTTTCTCTTGTTGAAGTGGAACTAGCTCTTCATAGTTAACCACACCATGGTAGCTTTTCATTTCCTTCTTGGTAGTATCTTTTTAGAAAGCTGCACCCTTCTATCTAGACTAGTTGTGCTCCAGGCCATCTGTATAACCATCATCCTGGGTCATTCCTTTACTGTCAGCCTCAAATTCCTCTTCCAGGGTTCTCCAAAAAAACAGAAACTACAAGCAAGTCAGGGGCTTGTGAATGCTGAGAGAGACAGAGCCAGAGACACAGAAGCAAAGACAGAGAGATAGGAAGACTGAGAGACACAGAGACTTAAAAGAACTGCCTCACGCAACTGTGGAACATGAGTCATCCAAATCAAAAGATTGAAGACCCAGGGAAGCATTGACATTGTAGTCTTGAGTGCCTCCGCAGCCTGGTTGGAACCAGGCAGAAATCCTACTTGAGTGTCTCCAGTGTTCTCTCTCTCTCTCTCTCTCTCTCTCTCTCTCTCTCTCTCTCTCTCTCTAATGTATTTAGTACAGTGTCTACAGAGTCTGGCTACACAGATCAGACTCAGTATTACTTCTATTTTCAGCCTCCCAAGTGCTGGATCACCAATTTCTTCTCTTAAGGCCTTCAGATGAATAAATATGACTCACCCACATATGAAATGTAATCTACTTTATTGGTTACATCCATGTGACTTGATTTTTCCCTCTAGAATCTTATAAATTTCTCTGTCCCAAATGTTCAGAATTTTAATCATAAACCTGGGATAGACCTATTTTTAGCTCATGTTTAGAGACTCAGAAGAGCCTGTTAAACTAAAAGCTTGTATAATCTTCATTTTAGGGAACCTTTTGTTATGAAATCTCCACTTTATTTTCTCTGTCCTTTTGTGATAGTGATATTCAGATGTTAGACTGCCTATATGTGGTCATTATTTCACTTGCAGTTTCTGCTTGCCTTTTTCATTGGTTTCTTTCTTCTACTCTACTTTCCAACAAGTCTTTGGGCTTATATTACAACTATTCTGTTGAGTTTTTTTCAATTTTACTGTTGGGCTCTAATTTCTAAGAGTTCTTTTTTCCCTCTAGATGTTCTTTTTTCTAGCATTTTCTTCTTCCTTTAAGGATGTAATATCTTTTTAACACCCTGACAATAGCAATTAGAGAATTTCTTCTTCCAAAATAACCTCTGTTACCTCTCAGAGTACTCTTACATGCTTTTATGTGTGTGCTTTTGTCTCCAGATTTTGTAACAGTCTTTCTGTGAATGTATGGTATAAGGGAGGACCAAAAACTACAGTGAAGATTTAAATTAAAAATATATTACACTAAAAGACATATTAATTTCATTTTCCCTTTGTTATGGTTTATGTCTAGCTGTCCCCTCAAAGCCTCATGGAGTCATTGGGCGGGGACTGCTAGAGTTTGAGACTTGATCCATGATCCCTGGGATTATAGGTTTTAGTACTGATGGGATTATGGGTAGAAGTACTTCTGGGATTATGGGTGTAGTCTAGGGCGGGAGCTAAGGCGGAGAGCCTGAATGTAATATAAAGAGAGACAGAGAGACAGACTGGAGCTCTAGCTGTTGCTGCTGCTCTGCTGCCCTGATTGACTGGCTGACTCTGCTGCCATTTTGCTGCTGTTCTGCCTCCATGAACTGGACGCTCTCCACCCTGCTCCATTCAGCCTTGGGCTAGCCGAATATGGACTGAAACCTCTACGAACTGTGAGCTAAATAAACCTTTCCTTCCTTCATTTTGAGTGTCGGGTATTTGTCTCAGCAACGATTAAAAAGTAACTAATACACCCTTAAACTAATATCCCTTGCTGCAAGCACACTTAGCACTCAATTCTTGCTACTTCCTAAAGCAGTCTTCTGTCCTGAATGTCTTTAGCTGCATTTTTGTGCCTCCCTCAATGCTCTAATTCAATTCAATTCAATTCAATTACCTCACATGGTTATTTTGACCTTAGGGAAGAGCCAGAAGTCACATTCAGGTGAATAAGGACGTGTCCTAATGTTTCCTACAAGCCTTTTTGTCTGTTGGACACCACCTAGCAGTAATGTCCACCACATTAGTAATCACAACTTGTAAAGACACTCACAAAAGAAGAATCCCAGGATTGCTTCAAAAGTGACTAAACAAAACAAACAAAAACAAAAAAGATAGATGAGACTAGTGAATTTGAATAGAGGCAGAGTATTTTGAGAGGGATTAATAACAACGTGTCTTTCATGATAACATTTTTTTAATGTAGACATCCACTATGTAGTTCAATCATGCTTCCTAGTCCTTGCTCATCTGCTTAGGTTTAAGATCGAAACTGTTGGTAAAGCTTATCTTCTTTATACTTTACTGCAGAGTAGTTGGGTAGTCAGTTTTAAGGAAGTCCTAATGTTAGTATCTTTAGAATTCCCTTGCTAGGTTCAAGGTTTCCCAGTAGAATTCATTCCAGTTTGCTGCCTGGAAGGCAGAGCTGGGATGGTGTGTGTTTTCAACTCAGTTGAGTTGTACACCAAATTAAACAGGACCTCTCTCTGCGCTGATATCAACTGATAGATGCAATGGATTCATTTACTGCAGAACTCTAGATTACTCAGAATGTGGTTGGGCCCAATGTTGAGTGAGTTTTTATCTCTGTGTTCGAGATGGTACTCAACAGGGCTTTGAGTTGGGGTTTTGCATTGTTCTTAACTGAATCAATAAATTAAGCCAGGCCATGGTGGTGTACACCTGTAGTCCCAGCACTTGGGTGGCTGAAGCAAGAGGATTGGTGTGAGTTCGAGACCAGCCTAGGCTACAAAAAGTGAGCTGAAAGCCAGCCTGAACTGCTGGCCTGTCTCAAAAAAAGACAAAAAGAAAGAGAGAGAGAGAGGGAGAGAGAGAGAGAGAGAGAGAGAGAGAGAGAGAGAGAGAGAGAGAGAGAGAAAGAAAGAAGGAAAGAGAAAGAAATATATTGGACTGAATTTATTTTTAAGCCAAATTTGGCTGAGCTTCTGCTGGGATTTTAATGTGATGAGGATGACAAAGCTTTGACTGCTTCTGTGCTGAAGGTATAGAGGGTCTGGTTCAGGAATTGCTATCGGGGCATCTTGCACAGATGATAGTTCTAGGCTTGACTGTATTATGTTTGCCTTTGTTTTCCTGTCATCCAAAGCCATTACTCAGCTGTTTTAGATTCCTCAGAAACTTTGTTATTCCAAATGATACACTGGTTTTGGAAATACCCTCATGACATTTTACAGATGTTGGTCCAAAGGACCAGTACACCCTCCAAGAACCTACAAACTCAACTGACATGCATTTAGTGGGCATTATCATAGCTGTCCATTTTGTAGCAATTATTTCTAAGGGGAAAAAAATTCCAGTTTTTTGTCGATAGTCTGTTATCTGGATCATTGTCAGGCATCATTAAACTTAGCTGTCTCAGTGAGATTCTTGGAAGGTCAGACAGCACAGTTATCAGAGTACAGCTTCATGTTTGAAAGCTTGCTGAGAAGAGCTAGATCACAGTGTCAGAAATGATGGGGGAAAAAGAGGGTGAATGCCTAGGAGATTGATAGATAGACAGGTCATATTTAATCTATCCTTTCTGAGAAGGAAACCTACCATATTCAAGTATAGGGATTTGAGTAAAAGCTCTGGCGTGACAGTTTTCTGGAAGACAAGGAACTTAAAGTGTTTGACATCCTTAAAGATTTAATTATTTTTCTTGCAGTAAATAGATCATCCAAACATTAACAAGTTACACACTTGTTAATGTCATCTCACACCCTTCACATTCCTGCACTGCAATTCTTCTTGTTGATACAGAGGCACTTTTTACATCGGTGAGATTTCCTCATGGCTTGTCCTCCTGGCTTCTTCAGTATGAGGCATTGTTGACTAGTTCCTCCTCTAAGAAACTCTTCCCTGCCTTAGCTTCAACATACATGGCTAATTTTCTCCTGAATGTCTTGCACCCTAGAAATGTCAATCCATATTCTGGACACACTGTGCATCTTGTTTTTCCAGACTTAAGCTTAAAAAAGCAGAGAAGTCTCTTCCAAACCCCATATATTTCTTCAGATTTTTAAAAGGCTAACAAATCTCTTCTAGAACATGGTGTTCCTCAGCAAAGGTTAACAACCAAGACACTCCAAGTCCCTTTAGAACAACGAGTGTTTCCACAAGAGAATTGTAACATTTAAGCAGGAAGATTTAGACAGGTAATAGTATTTAAACCTTTCCCTAATTAATTGCTCTTCAAAGCCATCATTCCCAAAGTATAGGTGCTAATAAATATTATCTAAAAAGAAGAATTTTTCAGTCAAGAAAGTGAAGGAAACAGTTAAATAATTTTTCCTAAAGAAATTCCCAAGGGTTTCATATGATAAGACATGTATGAATGTATTAATTATCTATTATGAGATAATTTATTGCCCCAAAGTTAGAGGTTTTAAGCACAAATAAAGATTTGTAGTGATGAGTCAGAACCTTACTGTCCCAAGGGAGCAAGGAATGAAAAACAGGGCCTAAGGAAACCGGTCCCTTGCAGTTCCTGCAAAAGAGCTAAAGACAAGATAACAGATTCCTGCAGGTGGCACCCTGTCTGTTTTCTGTTCACTTATCTGAGCAGTTACCCAATACTGACACGCAAACTTAAAAAGAGTTTGGTAAGTGCTGGAAGGAGAGGTAAGTAACAGCTTGCTTACCCCAGATTAGTTATTCACATTCCTAAGCTTGTTTATAGCCCACAATAAATGTGAGAAGTTTCTGTGGCTCAGGGTTCATGCAGAGAGAGACTAAGCTCAGTGAGACCTCCAAAGCTATATTCATCCAGTCTTCTGGTCATTTCTTTTGGCTCCAACTGATAACCTACAACAAATGCTATTTCATCATTTCAGTGAGTTGGGAATTCAGGAAAGGCTTGACACAGTGGTTCTACTTTGGCATCTCACAGGAGGTTGCAGTTGAGACACTAGACAAGGCTGCAGACTCCTGAAGGCTGACTAGGGCTGCAGGATCTACCCACAAGGCTGACCACCCCCATGGCTGGCAACTGATGCTGGCTTTCTGCAGGGAATCTCAGCTTCCTTCCACCTGGACTCCTCCACAGGGCTGCTTGGGAGTTTCCTGATAAGGCAACCAGTTCCTCTGGAATAAGTGACCCAAGAGAATAATGAGAGAGGAAAATCAGCGTCTCTGTGACCTGGTCTCAGGAGTCACACACCAGCATTTCTGCAATATTTCATCAACTACGGTGTCCTTCTCTCAGTATGAGAGGGGTTGTACATAAAGGAGGTAAGGGACATAGAAGAGCATTTTAGAAGCAGGGTAGAGTGATGTGTTGAACTAACATTAATGGAACATTCCAAGACACCAAGATTTTATGGTTTACTCATTGTGGAAAACTACTGTGGGTGGAAGGGTCTTAGAGAGTGGGGAGGCCTTAGAGCAGTGGTTCTCATCTTTTCTAATGCCATGACCCCACAAAACAGTTCCTCATGTTGCAGTGACCCCCAAACCAAAAAATAATTTTGGTGGCTACTTCAAAACTGTAATTTTGCTACAGTTATGATTCGGAATGTAAATATCTTATATGCATTATGTATTCTCATTACTACAAATCAAACATAATTTAAACATAGTGATTAATCACAAAACAATATTTAATTATATGTTGAGAAATATTTATTACTAATTCCAATAAATAACATTTCACCACAGCACAGCGTGGGTTTAAATATGTATGTTCTGATGGCTTGAGGCGATCCCTGTGTTTTGGTCGTTTGACCCCTGCCAAGGTTGAGACCCACAGGTTGAAAACTGCTGCCTTAAAGGCTTGTAACAGTTTTATAGGCTTAGAGGAAAACTGCTATGGGACAAAGGTCAAAGAGGCTCACCTGTGGAGGGGAGGATGCGGGCCTGTCTGGAGGAAGAATCCTCAAGGCTGTCGGTATGTGCCTGTCTGAAGGAGGGTAGAAGGCATAGAATCAAGATTTAGGGTCTCACCAGAAATTGGGGCTCAGAGATGACTCTAAAGAAGACTTTCCAGTTAAGAAACTCTCACACAGGACTTCCCTGCCAGTCTCAAACGTTTAAACCAAAGCTGTTTTACTTCCCCTGCCCTATGCAGAGAAAAAGTCAAAGTTCACAGGCTGAAAGGAAGAACTGTTGTCACAGAATCCTTAAAATGTGGAGATAGAGACAAGCTACAGGACCCAACTCTTAGGAGCTGAAGGCAACCAGAGTGCCACATCCTGTGGCATTGTGGATGCTCTTTTCAGGGCTGTTTTCAACAAGACCCCAACACACTCATTGGCATCTGTGTCTAGACTGGGTAAGGACATTTGGATGATTCAGATCACAAAAGCCTTTGTGTTTGCGAAGGTCTCAGCCTGGCGTCAGAACTACAATGCGTGGGGAAATGAGTTCTCACCAAATGTTTATTTACAGTGAGCCTTGTCCACCGATACAGAAAAGAGAAAGTGTACAAAGGAAGAAAAAGAGAGCGGTCACGAAGAAAGCAAGGCGAGGTACGAGATTAAGAGGGAAGGAATTTTTAAAACGTGAAGCTTACCTGCAAATGTGAAAGAAATCGAAATGTATACCCTCACTGGAAGTACCCCGCATCTGGACTTAGCCTGGACCGCCCAGCCACCTTCCCGAGCACCCCAGGAGAGTTTTCGGCGTCTCTCACCACAAGGTGGCACTCTTTGGACTTTCTTCCCCCAAAAATATAAAAAGAGAAAGAGGGGAGGGAGAAAAGGCAAAGCACTGCCCAACGGAGAACAATTTGAAAACCCACCCCATAATACTTAAAATCTGGGACAAAGAACCGTCAGGACGGAACTGCTTCGGTTGCAAAACCTCGGCGCAGCCTGGGGAGCGTCCCGGCGGCCTGAACCCAGAGAAGCCCCTTTAAAATCGAGGAGTACAGTAGTGGGATTCTTGAAATCTGAAACCTAGAAACAGAACCGAAGCGGAAACCAGAGGGAAAACCTTGAACTGCTCCAGACAATTGCTTCCGGGGAGTTTCGAAGGAGCGAGGGGGGACAAGGGCCCGGGCGCAGCGCCCCGCGGATGGGGCGCGCCTGAGGGTCGCGGCGAGCGCGGAAGCGGAGGCCCGGCTGTGGCGGGGCTGCGGGTCATGGCCACGGCGGAGCGCAGAGCCCTCGGCGCGGGCTTCAAGTGGCTGTCTTTGGCAACTCTTGTACTCATCTGCGCCGGGCAAGGGGGCCGCAGGGAGGATAGGGGTCCAGCCTGCTACGGGGGATTTGACCTGTACTTCATTTTGGACAAGTAAGTGCTGGGGTCGCTGCCGCCCTGGTGATGCTGCCTTCCCAGGCTGCTCCGCAGGGTCGCGTTGGGACCGGTGCGCATCTCGGGGACCTAAGGGGCCGCGGGAGGTAGTGGCAGCCAGCGTCGCGCCTTTGTTGAGGCGCGCTCCTCCCATCCTCGTCGGCGCTGATCCTGCCCTCCCGGAGGCGACGCTGCCTGTTTGTCGCCTCTTGGGTCTTGCTTTCTGCGACCTCGGAGCAAACGAGGCACTTGGAGGATGATATTGGCTTAGCCCAGTTTGTGTGACTTCTGCCCACGTTGGCGATAAAGGCTTGCTTACCAGGGGCAGATCTTGCAGCACTTCTTACTGTAGTTAGAAGTAAGCACGAGCATTTCAAAGCCCATAGTCTCTTTTTAAAAATAAAATACATTCCCTTTGTTGCTGATAATACAATACATCTTCTTTCTAGGCGTTGAGTTGAAAACATCAGGCAGGGTTTCCCAGCCTCTGCAGTGCTGACACTTGAGCTTGGTGCTTCTTTGTTGTGGAGCTGTCCTGGGAGGTGCGGGATGTCTAACATCATCCCTGATCTTTACCCACTAGATGCCGGGCACACTCTCCCCTTTTCCGATTACTGGTGACAACCAAAAATGTCTCCAGACATTGGCAGCTTGCAGTATTCCCAGCGACTAAATACTCCCTTTCCTTGAGCTTAGAACCGAGATATAGACAAATTTTGACTAATGGGCTACCCGGGAGATGCAGGAGCGCCGGTTTCCTTGCTAAGATGAAATTTCATGTTGCTAAGATGGATAGAGAGTTAGGCTTCAGAAATTTGCTCAAGGAAGAGCTGAACTCTGACCAATGAAACACTTCGTAGATCCCCAAACGGTTGACAAGCCGCAGGCCCCCAGAAGCTTGATGCTTTCTGCTGAAACCAACTTTAACAATAAAAAGTCCCTCCAAGAAGATCCCTGCTCTTTAAAACTGCTAGCACTCGGTGCCAAGGAGAGGCGCTTGTGCTTACAATGGTAGAGAGATGAATTTCACAGAGTGGAAAGTTTTGGGGAGTTGGAAACAGAGTCCTGCAAAATAAGCTGGCCAGCTAGACACCAGATGTGCTTTGCAGTTGCCCCTGGAGTTTGGTTTTTCCGTAAAGGCTGTTTTGAATCGAGATTCTTTGGATGAAAAGTGTGATCTCTTTCTTGCAGATTTATGAGAAGGTGGATACTGAAAATACAATCTAATGTGAAGAAATGGAATTTCTTCTGTTAACTTCCAGGGGTTGAGAGCACTAGCCACAGACTCAGAGATGGTGTCTGAAAACACTCAGATGCTCATCACTTGTGCTGTTTAAAAAACTAACTCAGAAGGCACATACCAGCAAATCTAAATGAACAGGAGCACCATTCCCTGAGCGGCATGACTCCATACTGTACAGATAATCCATTCTTCCTGCTTTACCATATAAAGTGAATTAAACTTTTCAGTTCAGTCCAAGTTCTGAAATTTATTTGGCTGGTGGAAGAATTTAATGAAATGATTCTAAGCTTTTCTTAGAGGGGAAAAAAGTGAGAAAAAAGAAGAACTAGAATATTTTTGGAAAATAGTGAAGAAATATTTTCTCTCCCATCTTAAAATATTGGGAAGCAAATTAATAAAAACTGGGTGATGAAAGCCAAGGATTAGGTGAACAGAATAGAAAATCTAGATATAGATCAAAGTACAAGTAGGCATTTAGAGGAATTTCAAATCGATCTGGAATGAACTCATTGTTTTCCAAAGTGGTTTTTGGACACATGGTTTATAAAATGGAGAAAGAAAAAGGTTTGATCGGTACTTTATGTCACAAATTAAAATAAATCCCAGAAGGATTAAAACTTTAAAATTTTAAGTAAAACCATCAAAGAACTGGAAGATATATTACAAGTGTTACTGTAAACTTAGAAGACATTGTAATGACTATTAAAGCAGTCTTAGCTTTAGAGCTTTTGAAGCATGACAATAATGCAGGAGTTATAAAGGAAAATATAGAGATTTGAATAAATTAAAATTTCATGTTCTATAAATTAAAATATACCTCAAATAAAACAGTAAGCCACTCTCTGAAGACAAATCTCAGTATGTAAAAAGTAAGAAGCTGGGTGTAGAGGGTGGCTCAGTGGTAAAGTGCTTGCCTAGCATATATGAGGGCCTGGATTCAGTCTCCAGCACCACCTTCCCATATTAACGAATTTTAAAAATTTACATAGAGGTTTAAGACATAGCCTACTTGAATAATTTACAAAAGAAAAATATATATTAAAGTCAGCAAGTGAACAAAAACGTTCAACTTCACTAGTAATCAGAGCAATGAAAAAAATGAGATACAGTTTTTATTAGGTTGGCAAAGACTTTTAAAGAATTATGGTATTGAGGATTGACCATAGTGTGGGCAGTGTCATATGTTAAGAGGGAAAATCTAAACTAATGCATTCTTCCTAGGCTTGTGCTGTCCAGTAGAATTTTCTAGAATGGTGGAACTGTTCTGGATGGGTGTTGTTCAGTGTAGCAGCTGCTAGACAAAGGTAACTATTGAGCACTTGGAATGTGGTCACTGAGGAAGTGATTTTTTAAAAAATTTTCTTCATTTAAATTTAAATAGTCACATGTAAGTAAATACCACGTGAAATAGTATAGGCTAGAAGATAATTTGGCAACATGTACCAAGTGGTTTTAGGAAAACCAAGACTCTCTTTCATCTTGCAGTTTCATATTTTAAAGAAGAAAATCCAAATGGCACCAGAAGCACCTAAATGTATGTTTATGGCAGTGTTAACTATAATGATAAAAAATGATAATTACTGAAATTATTAACAGTAGGAAATTTAAGCAAGGCATGGTATATGCAGAATATTGACAATATATTGTGTATTATGCATGTTGGTTAGATCTTTTAAGAAAAAATCAGAGTGCTTAAAATATACTCAAGTGAAATTATAATTACCAGCATTGTGTGTATTATGAACCTACTTTTGTAAAAAGTTAAATATATATGTATGTATCTCCATATTTATCTGATATGACAAAGGTATTTCTCCCTAGAAAACAGAAGTTTAACTTCTGTTTTTATGCTTTTCTGAAACTTCAAAATCTCTTATAAAAACATTAGTTTTATATTCAACAAAATGAGTTATTTGGAGTTTTTTAAAACTCAAGAGTGGAGGGGATCTCTAACTGGTATTCTGAGTTTCCCAACCCTCACTATGATGAAAGTTGCTTCTTTTATATTTAATCCTAGAATGAATTTTTCAATGTACTATTGCCTCCTTTGAAAAACATTAAGAATCCAAAAATGATCAAGGAGGGGCAACAGTGAGAGAACTTTACAGGCCTGTGACTTTGCAGACAGGTGGATACCTCTGGCTTCCTTTGATCATCTTACTGCCTGAAGACAGGGATAGTTTTAGGCTAAAAATAAACAACATGCTAGAACTTAGTATGGTTGTTTGTGCCTTCCAGCCTGCCACCTTGAGCCAGGGTGATTTATGGGATTGTTGAATCTAGAGCTGGGGGATGGGCTGGCAGATTGCAAACTGCCTCTGGAGCATCCCGGAAGACATGTTCTTCTGTCCTAGAAAGAAGCTTCTAGGACATTGCTGTTCAGCACCCAACCACAGCAGAGTGGGAAGGGAAAGAATGCTGACTGGTTTTTTCCTTGGGCTTCTGAGATCCTTTGGCTGGTGAGACACTGTCTGCAGGCTGCAGCCAGTGGATCACAGAGAACTAAATCTACCACTGTCCTCCCCACCCCTGCAACGCCCTTTCTCCCTGCAAATGGTTTGCTTTCCCGTGGCATTAAATCCCAGGTCATTTCAGTTTCAGGCAGATGCAGCTCTGGCCTGGAGGGAACCCAGATTATACATTTAATGGAATGTCGTGTTTTCTCAACCAAGAGCAAAGACAGAGTAATGATAACCTAGAACACCACAGTAACACAATAGGGCATTATTAGCAGCTTTGGCGACGGGGCTGCACAAGGCTTTACACTGATGGAATTTCATGTTCATTTAAACATGCTTTTCTGGTTATAGTCAGGAAAAGCGGAATGCTGGGAATTCAATCAGGGGTTTGAAAAGTCAAATTTGGAAGGTCCCTGTCCAGAGAAAAACAGTAACGGAGCAGCTCAACTCTTTTAAGTCTTCCAGAGGTCTTCAAAGATTAATGCACTCCGTTTGGCCAAACTTTCTTCTCTCCCAGGGCCCTTTTTTTTATTATAGCATATATTTATATATCACATATTGGTCTGTTTTATAGACAGCCATTAGTCACTTAAATGGAGAAAGTGAATTTTCCATCCTGAGTCTCAAGGAAGGACTGGCTTTGGGATATATGCCTGAAAGACTTCAAAAATAGAATGTATGGAAGACAGCGGAAGCGAGGAGGAGATAGTAGGTTAGAAAGTAGGAGTAGGTGCTGAGCAGCCTTTCCATAGGAATTTTCAGAGCCAAAGCCTGCCATATGTTTCCTGTGCCCAATAAATTGCTGTAGGTTAAGGGGCTCCCCCACTTCATATGCTCCTGCCCATGAGAACTCCTTGACTTCCCTCTTCCTTTTGCACAATTTTCTCTCCCCATTTTTTTTTTTTCTTTTTGTCTTTTTGAGACAGACAGGTCTCGCTATGCAGTTCAGGCTGACCTTGAGCTCATTTTTGTAGCCCAGACTGATCTCAAATCACACCAATCCTCTACTCTCAGCCTCCCAAGTGCTGGGATTACAGGCATGCATCAGCACACCCGGCTTCTCCTTTTCTCCGCATAAAAAGATCTCATCCTGTCACTCACTGCTGCTTCCAACTGCAGCATCCACCGCGGATGACCCCACGGTGGTGCTGTTCTGTAGGACCGTTACCATGCACAGGATTCCACATACATTGTTATGAAGCTGATTTTCATAGCATTGGGCTAAGAACCTCATTACCAGATACAGTATTATCTTTGAGAGGAGAGGTATACTTTCTGGGTTTCCTCAGTGCTAACTTGGAAATCTCTAGAATCAGAATTTATGTGTCTCACTAACTCTCATGCTCATTCCTATGAGCCTCAGAGTCAACTTTGTTTGGCAGGGAGGGCAAGCAGGGCTGTCACTAATGTATGGATAAGAAAACCATTGTTGCGCCCAAAGACTGGATCATGGCAGGGGCGAACACAATGTCTACTCCGGACTCATAGCCCACTTCTTCCTGCTCATCTCTCCACTGTGAAATTGGGGCTGTAATGAGAAGCACGTGGCTGTGCAACTAGAGCGCCTGGGTGGGTTCCAGGAATTAAAACTCCCTGCATCAGAGTTTCAGTAAATCATGGTGCTGATGGCAACTTAGATTGCTTCATTGAGGAACTACTGCTTCACTGTTAAATCAGCTGGAGTCAATTGAACATGACAGGAACTCCAACCCCCTGTGGCCCAGTGAGATGCTGCAGACATCTGGAGGACTGACCGATGAATCAGATCCTGGGGTACATGCAGGACATCTACTTATGCTGCCCTTAGAGGTTCAGTTCAATAAATTAGAAACTTGCTCAGATTGAATGTGCTTTGGAAAAGAAAAATTAGAGCTTGTAGATATGTTAAAACATATATAGGGCTATAACTTGCTATAGAAATATCATATGCTATCAAAAACACTTGAAAGATGGGTTAGGAGCAAGGGACACCTTTTTGGAGCTCTCAGTGATAACAGCCAACAGCAACATGCATGCCACAGGTTCACCATCGCTGGCTTAGAATAATGAAAATATAATATTGGCTCAGAATAAAGAAAACAAACAATCCATTAGAAAGCACCTCAAAAATCCTACAATCATAATTTTAAGAGACATCAGAAAATAATTTTCTCAGGAACCAGGTGTTTTTATTTTAATCGAGATGGATTCTGCACTTGGTTTTTGGGTTTTGTTTTGTTTTTTTCCTTTGGTTTGTTTGTTTGTTTTTACCTATTTGAGACAGAGTTTCACTATGCAGTTCAGGCTGGCCTTGAAATCACTCTCTAGTCCAGGCTGGCCTTAAACTCACAGCGATCCTCACACCTCAGCCTCTCTCAGGAGGCCTGGAATCATGGGTGTGTGCCACCACACCCAGCAAGAATGTGACTGTTTTTAAGTTTTCCACTAGATTCCAGGTTGGAGAGGGCCTATCAGACCAAGCAGTGGTTGGCAGAAGTGCTTACAATCTGCAAAGTCTAGCATATGGGTCAAAATTAAAAGTAAGCAAGGTGAAAGTATTTTGTTTTGTTTTGTTTTTCTGTCTGGGTCAGCCAAGTAATTACCTCCACTTTCCTTAGCTGTGGAGACCTGGTAACACTCAGCATCAAGCTAAAAATAGGATCCAGGAGCACTGGAAGGAGGCAGCTGTCCTAAGATAACCTGTAATTATCTCCAAATGCTAAGGACCCCTAGTGATCTAGGAACAAACTCTGGCACTGCTTAGACAGAATTGGCTGCCACATAGGTGAAAGTGTGATATCCTGTATGCTAGTTTAGAACATGTGTCTGTGTTTGGTACAGGACCAAGACACTGGATTATACCTCTGCAGTAAAGGACAAAGAGAGTGTTCGCACATTACTTAATGCTTTTCAGACATATTGCATTCATATTGAAAAAGTAATTCACTCTCTTCTATTGTCTCAGCTGATTCTTTTTTATTCATTTAGCACAAGTACATTCTCAATTTTGCTCATAAGTGTGCACAGTAATAAAGGTGTGAGTAGCACAGTGCCTATTGCAAGCAATGACCTGTCCTGAGAGGTGCCAAGAATGCAAGCAAAGCAGGAAATGGTCCCAGCCTACTGACATTTCAGGCGGAAAGACAGGAGAAGGACTCCAGGCAGCCTAAGTTAAAAGCCTAGTGAGGCTTTGAGCAGAGGTAGACAAAGTCAAGTTTAGATCAGTAAGAAACCAAAAAATGTGGGACCAACAAGATAGCTCAGTGGACTAAGCATCCGCTTTGGCAAGCATAGGAACCAGGGTTCAATCCCTGGCACCACATGCTGCGCCAACCCTGCCTCCAGGACACGCTGAGCTGGTGACCAAGTGGTATGTGCCTGTGATCCCAGTTCTTGGGAGGCTGAAAACAAGGATCGCTATGAGTCTGAGCTGTATAGTGAGACCCTGTACCAAATGCATCAGTTAAAAAAGAAAAGAAAGAAAGGAAAAAAACCAAAAGTGTAACAATTACTGTGCCTTTGCTTCTTACAAGATGCTATGGTAAACCTTTTGCCTATATGGTAGCTTTAAGTTTTTGCGGTTTCCTTTTGGTCTGTACATTTCACACAGAAAGAAGCTGATGCTTACAGAAGCAAGCCACAGTCACTTGAAGTGGGAAAACTTTGTCTCAAACCCAAGCCTATCTGACTTAAAACCGACACACAAAGATGGACAGAATCTGAATGGGCAAAAGAAACATGGGCTTAATCTGTAAAGGTTAGGTTACACTGTAGTAGCAAGTGCCACAAGTTCAGGAACATGAAAGAGCAAAGGTAGGGGGCTGGGGAGATAGCTCGGTGGCACAAGTGCCTGCCTGGCAAGTACAAGGTTGTGAGTTTGAACCCCAGTCCTGCAACAAAAAAAAAAAAAAAAGAGAGAGAGAAAGACACACACAGAGAGCAAAGGTGTATTCTTAGACTGCATGTTTGATGAGGGGCAGCAGGACCTGCCCTGGTGACTGTTCTGGGAGCCAGGTTGTTCTGGGGAGAGGCCACTGCCTGGCACCTACTTCACTATCACAGCTGTGAGGAGAAGAATACTGCGGAATGTCCCCACTGGTGACAGATGCTCCAGCCAGACGTGACATGCATCCTTTCTCTAATAGCCTATTAGTCAGAACTAGCCACATGGCCTCACCCTATGGGAAGGGAGTAAAGAAATGTGTCCAGAGGTAAAGGAAAGCCAAATACAGTGGAGGCATTAAATACCTCTACTGTGAACGTGTCTATACATTGCTATAGCATAAGTAAGCAAGAAAGGAGTAGTCATTAAGCAAGATTTCTGGAGAAAGTTCAAAATCACTGTCAAACACGATATTTCAGATCCGCCAAGGAGGCAGTAGTGCCTCTTGCTCTTTTCCTCCCTCCCCTCCACTCTCTATACTTTAGATAAAACATTTAGTACAGTGGGTGGGAGATAAAGGAGATTAAATGGAAAGTTGAAAGAGAGATTAGTCATGCTTCCCTGCCACCTCAATTTTATAGGATGCATTTGAAAGATAAGAATCTCTTTTCTATAGTTGGTGGAATAGGGAGACATTTAATACCTTGAGATAAAGTGCAGCTCCTGGAATGTTACCGCAGCTGAGCTGAGAGGAAGCTCTTAGGCTATAGATGTTGTTCCAGACTTTCAGTCAAGAGTATCTGGGCTTCAACCTGTGCTTCTCAATGAGTGTAGTGTTGGCCTACTTCATGAGAAAGATTTTCACTGAATACTGATCCATGTGTTCTCAATACCAGTAGTTTTCCTGGTCATAACAGCCAATAAGCAAATGTCCTATTTTATTTTCAAGTGCCTTTTTCTGGAGGTGATATCACCCTGGTTAAGAACACCTGAGTAAGAGATAGTATGTTAGAGCAAAGCGTGCTAAAGAAGTTGACTGCTAGGACTCTGGCACTACATCTGAGGTCAGTCCTCTGGAGGAAGAAGTTGGAATGGCTTCCATGGTAAAAAGAACCAGTGGAACATGGGGCCCTTAGAAGTGAATTGCTAAACTTAGCCAAGGGCCAGATCCCAATTTCTGAGGGCTGGGGCAGGACTGTGTATTTTGGAAACAGTTTTGCAGGTATTTGAGATGTAGGTTCCTCTCTCCCACAGTGAGTTCTGGGACTAAAAAGGAAGACAAAGAGCTTCCTATAAAATGATCCTTTTCCTGGTGAAGATGTAGCTAAGGTAGCATGCACTGTAGAACTGGACTCCAAGGAGATGATGGTATGAAAAACCCAACATGATACAGAGGAGAGCACCAGGGTCACAGACAAGCCATGCTACACCTCTCAGTGTCACCAGACCCTACTATGTGTGCCACGTATAATTAATGATGTCCTCTCACACTATCAGGTTCCTGCACCTTTTCTGTCAAGACCCTAGGCCAGGACTATATTCTTATATCTCACAGGGATGAACCAACCCTTAAACATAGGAGTTAGGAGAGCTAAGTTTGATATTTGGCCTTTTCAATTTCAAATTTCAGCTCCTACTTTTGCCAAGAATTATAATGTTGAGCAAAATATTTAACCTCTCTTAACCTTAGTTCTTCTTGTTAATAAAGTGGATATTAAAATTTGTGGTTGGGCTGGAGAGATACCTCAGTGATCTAAGTGTCTGTGTGGCAAACACAAGGGCCTGGGTTGGATCCCCAGTACCACATGCTGTGCCAGCCACCAAAAACTGGGCATAGTGCTGCACACCTATAATCCCAGCACAGGGAGGAGGGTACTGAGACAGGAGGATCCCTAGGAGTCCCAGCTTCATGGTAAGACCCTATACCAAATAAATAAATACCAAGAATATTAAAATTTATGCTCACATCACAGAAGTATTATTACAAGTAAAACCTCTAACTGGACATTTGTTATATAAGTACCAGATGATAGATGGGGGTGCTGGGGATAATGGTGACAGTAGTGATGGTGACAGTGATAATGATGGTGATGGTAACAATGGTGATAGGATGTCAGAGGAGGGAAGAGGAGGATTTCGGGTTTTGCATTTTAATGTATGTGAAAATAATGGTGCTGACGATAGTAGCGACAATAGTGACGACAGTATTGGTGAAAATGGTAACAGTGACAATGTGGTAACGGTGATGGTTGTGATGGTAATGATAGTGAGGCTGATGTTTTTGGTGATGGTGGTGATGGAGGTGGTGGCAGTGTTGATTACCCCACAGAAATGATGTTGTCCTCTAACAAAAAAGGTGCCTTACCTCCCTTGATTCCAAATGGGACTAGGGAGAGTGAGGATCATACCACTTCAATCCAGTTCTCATTGCACCGTGTTAGGCATAGTGAAATTACAAAATGCTTGAGATATGCCCTAATTTTTTGAGGAGTTCACTAGTGAGTGGAAGAGAAAACAGTGGGGAAAAAATTGGTGGTGATTGGGATTGATATGAGAACTTAATGAGACTTCCTAGAGGGAGCAACTTTGAACTTGGAATTTGGAAGTCAAACAGATGACAAAGGAAAGACAGAGGCAATAGAAAAGACATGATACTTACTCTGTGATGTGAGTGTGAAAGGGAAGGGCACTGAGAGAAGTCTGAATTTTATCCCCTCAGCCACAGGTTTCAGGATGAAAGATTTCTAAAGACAAAACTGGCGAGGTTATGTAGTGCTTTTAGAACCACATATACTATATATCCCCTGGCCTTGTAGTGGGAAAGTGGAAAACAGCCAATGAGTTTATATTTATATTTTTGTATTGAGGAGCAGCAAGACTTGAGCAGTTGATAGTGTGTGAATGGAAGAAGAAGAGTTGCAGTAGCAAAGAGAGTTTCAGAAGGAAAGAAGCGCTTGTCGAGGCACGCTAAGCCTGAGCATGCAGGCAGTTGGGTGGGGATGGTGAGTGGGTAGTTTGATTGAAAGCTTGGAACTGAAAATAAAGACTTCAGCCAGAGGGCAGAAGTTGAAAATGTAGGTAGGGATAGTAAATAGTTTGTAGATAAATGAAGATGATTCAGGAATTTAAAAGTCAAGAAAAGGTGGAGTTTAAAGAGGAAGCTGGCCAAGAGCCAAGTCAGAGGAACTGCCAGCAAGAATTGCCTGGGCAGAAAGAGAAACTCCGACAGATGAGAGGAAACAGGAGGAGCGGTGGTGGGAAAACAGCGGAGTTGTGCCACTCAGCCATGGGTGGGCAGCATTTCGGCAGAGCCATGAAGGAGCACCTAGAGCAGTGGTGGAGAACCTATGGCACCCGTGGTTTTTGTTTTTGTTTTAAAACACAAGATGCTAGTGTTTTCTCAACTGAAACCTCAGGATTCGGGTTTAACTGCAGTATTGGAGCTTTGCAATAAATGAGTTATCTGTAAAAGATTCGCCATCACTAACCTAGAGGTTCCCCCCCCCCAATTATGTCATCCTCTATTCCTAGTCTTGGTGAATAGTGATCATTATAAACTCAGTTACTTGACCCAAAGATCTGGGAGCAATCTTTCTTATGTTGCAAAGTCTCACGATGTCTACTCCCTCATCTGTTCTGGGCCTACCCCTTCCCTAACACTGTCTTAACTCAGGCCTCTACATAGCATTTTGGTATAGTTCACTGAAAAATTCTAAAACTTGGTCTCTTTGCTGCCTTTTAGCCCCACCCCTTACTTTGTGTTCTTGGCCCTGATATCGGAGTGATCATTTTAGGAAACAATATTAATCTTGCCACCATCTTTCCTGAGTCCCACATCTCATCCTTTAACACCCCTGAAGCTCTTTCAAGATGAAGTATAAACTCCTCAGCAAAGGATTCCAGATCCTTGTTGCTCAGACCACTATGTCTTTCCCAGATTTTATTCCGTACCACATCCCACATTTTGTAATTTCAACAAAACAAAACAAAACTTGTATTGTGCAGTTTCCTGAACTAATCTATGGCTTTTTTGCCTAGGACTATAATGCTTTTCACCATCACTTCTATGTTTACTTAGGTGTTACCTATTAAGCTTCAGAATATTTACTACTACAGTCCTTGGCCCTCTTCCATCATTAGTTGTAGATTCCATGTGATCAGGAAGAACAACCACCTCTTCTTGATAGTGCATCTTTATTAAAAATTCCTTCATGTTCAGAATTTCCCAACACCATACAACTCATCCCATGGTAAACATTAGAATGGTTTATCATCAGGAGACAGAGGGACTGGGGAAACAGCTCAGCAGTCTAAGTGCCTGCCTGGCAAGCAAAAAAACCAAAGCTTGATCCCCGGTACTGTGACAGAGGACCACTGTGAGTCTGAACTGTATAGCAAGACCATGTATAAAAATAAATAAACTATTTTTTAAAAAAAGAGAAGATAAAAATCTTAGTGTGTGTCCTCTGGTATCTTGTGATCTTTTCTTCTTTCCTTCATGATCTGATAGTCAATAACATGCAGCTGCATATTCATATAGGTATTTATAAATGCAATTATAAATACCTATATGAATCTCTTGGAACAGGGCACTCCGAATATTTTGTTGGCCAAAGGATTATGAACAGATTCATAATCATCCCGCCCTCACCCCTTATGTGATAATAATGAAAATACCAGGCTTACAGAAGTGGCATAACATGTAAGAATAAAGTGAAGAATTCTGACTATACCAATCACAGGAATAATTAATACTACATGACAAAGAGATTTATAGCTTTTTTTTTTTTTTTTTTTTTTTTTTTTTTTTTTTTTTTTTTTTTTTTTTTTTTTTTTTTTTTTTTTTTT
>PVJA010003442.1:13955-54164 GCA_004027025.1 Myocastor coypus | reverse complement strand
TTGTGGAGAGCACCAGAAATAAATAAATAGATAGATAGATAAATAAATAAATAAATAAATGTGAGAATACTGAACATTGGTGTCAACAGAGTGACTAAATATCCTGATTTTCCCAAGGCCTTCCTGATCCTGTTCACCACCCCCCCCCCATACTAGGTATTGAACCACTGCATTAAGTTACATCCCAACACCCCAAAATTTTTTAAAATTTTATTTTTAGGCAAGTTCTCACTAACGAGTGCACGTTTGAAATACATTTACATGATCCAGCCTTTCTATGTAAATGTGCAAAAAGAATAAATGAATTCATGTTTTTTGCACTGAGGAACAGCAGGACTTAAGCAATTGTCTGTGAAGGAATGGAGGAGGGCGAGTTGTGCCGGCGCAGGGCAGAGTTCAGAAGGAGAGAGAACCATGGTGCAGATGAGTAGAGTTGCTGCACTGCCCAGACGGGGCTCGAATTCTCCTCTCATTATACCTGACTTCCTGCTCTAGTCTTCCTTTCCCATTATAATTAAGAGATTTTTTTTTTCATTTTCATCCTAAAGTAAATTTGGATTAAAATTAGTTAATTTTAAATTACTTCACACTCTAAATTTGTTTTTATTGTTGTTGTTGTTGTTGTTGTTGTTATTGCTGTTGTTTGTGTGTTTGTTTGGAACAAATGGAGGTCAAGAGCAGAATATTTATTAAAAGCAAGAAATCTTCTGTCTGAGAGAAGGGACAGACGGGGGACCCAAGTGTGTTGCCCTTTCACACTCTAAATTTGGATTTTATTTTATTTTTATAATTTTTGTTTATTTTAATGAGAATAAATTTGGATTTTAAATATTGCAGTCATGCAGATTACTAACTGACCTAAAAGAAAAAGGGATAAGAAGGGAATTAAAGGCAAATGAAGCACCTGTGCACTTTGTTTCCATTAAATTGGCCATCAGGTCAGCATTCCTTATTCTATTAATTGCCCAAATTTTAAACTTTTCTTGAAATCCTCATTCCCAAATTCTGATAACAGCTGTTGGAAATTCTCTTGCATTTCTCACTGCCATAGGCTGAGCTCTGTAAGCTATGATCATACATTTAGTGACCCCTCCTTAGGGAGGCACTGCTATGTATTGGTTGAGAGTTCAACACTCAATACAGAAAGACTTCATGAGCATAGCATATGGACCCATGGTGTGATCTCTAAGGCTTGACCACCTGGGTTCAAATCTCACCCAACCACTTAATGGCTGTGTGTCCTTGAGTAAGTCACTCAGCTCCTCTGTAAAATTAGTTTTCTCACCTGTGAAAAAGAAAATAAAGTTGTTCTTGGAACAGACATGACCACATTGAAAGTGATATCTATGATTATTGAATGGCAGTGAAGATGCAAGTGCTCAGTGTAGTGCCTGTTCTTTAATTGGCACCCAGTCTATATGAGCATTGTAATTAATCACCTTTGCAGATTCTAAGAACCTACTAAACCCCCAATTGTCTGGATCAAAATTGATTCATTTGGCTGAGCCAATAAATAGCATATTATAAATAAATATAACAAAATGAGAGGTAAGAAAATCCTTTAGCAAAAATAAAGGTGTTTGGCTGGCTGTGGTGGTGCCCACCTGTAATTCCAGTGCTTGGAGGCTGAGGCAGAAGGATTGTGGCCCATTCGAGGCCAGTCCAGGCTACAAAGTAAATTCAAGGCCAGAATGAATTACATAGTAAGACCCTGTCTCAAAAAGACCAGAAAGAAAGAGACAGACAGAAAGACATGGAGAGACAGAGGCAGAGAGAGAGACTAGGAAGTACTGCTGTAGGGCATCATAAGTGAAAAATGTAAAATTTAGTAAACTGAGGGACTTTAAGAAGATTTTTTAAAAAGCAAAGCAAATGCTCTTTATGACTTCAGAAAGAGAAGCTGAGGTGTACAGCTTCTCACTCCCTACAGTGCTATCACTAGTACTGTCTCATCCTCCCAAAAGAGAAGGTCCTCAGAGACATCTAGGGAACCCTGCCTCACCTCCCGTGGGTCATGACCCTGGCATGCAACACACTTGAAAGAAATTATACCAGACATGAAGCAGATGGACTGAGTTTCAAGGGGGTCAGCCAGGTTCTACTTTCTATTTTATTGCCAAGTTGTAAAAAATATGTAGAGAAAGATTTCCAAAGAGTCTCTGAATCAACCCTAAACCTGGAAGTGCGCTTGAAGGAATGATTGGGACCCATGAGACCATCCCCTTGTGGCACTGTGGCCATTGTGCGCCGTTATGCAGAGGCAGCTGCCCTGAGAATGCTCAGGAAATTAAGCCCTAGAAAAGACAGGAAGTCTATGAAAACCAGGTGTCTTCGTGGCAGTGATTCTGTTTAGCACTGCAGAATCCTTCCCAGAGATCCCAGACCTCCAGGGAAATGCAGGAGCTTTGTCTTTAATCCTGTGGCTGCAACTGGAATCAAGAATGAAAGTAGGTACAGCACAGTGTGAGAAACCAGGCCAAGAGAATACCAGTACACACAGTGAGGCGAAATGGTACAGCCACATCTCTCTCTCTCTCTCTCTCTCTCACACACACACACACACACACACACACACAGAGAACACACACCGCAAGAATGAAGATCTTTTGTGAAAATGACTAAAGTCAACTCTATTCCTCATCGCTTTCCTCACTAATAGAGCAATACATAACTTTACCTTAGTCAAAAAGATCAATTTGTGTTCACTAGATTACACTCCTGGAGTTTATGAGTGGGAGAAGGTACAAACATATACGTGTTATAGTATATGTTTGCATCACCTTGGATATCATAACTTTCCATATTCAAGGATGAGAATAGCACCTACAAAGTATCAACCACTTAAAATAAGTGAATAAACAAAGTTACTGAGGTAGAAGAAGAATGGATTAATAGAAAGCATTTGCAATACCAAATTAAGGCCAATTGCAGAAGCATATGGCTTCAATGAAATTAAATAAAATAAAAATTTATGAGACAGAAGACAAAATATAAAAAGAAAACTGAGGAATTTAGCACAGCTAGGGAAATAGCTGACAGTTCAGAAATCAAAATGAATAATAAAGTCACTTTTGAGAAAGTCTTATAATTCGAGGAGGAAAGTGGTACAACCAGATGAAAGTGATGAGCAAAAAGATGAGCAAGGAAGGAATGACCCAGATAGATATCAAAGTGCTCCGTTTTTGTAGGGCTGAAAGATAGTGTAGAAGAAATAGCCAACTTTATAGAACTTTATTGATTTAAGAAAAAAAAACATAAAATGTCAATTGAATAAGCTCAGATAATAAACAAAATTAATTATTCATTAAAAGAAAGTAGTCATGAGACATTTCCTGCTAAAAATTTCTTAATTTTGAAGGCAAAAGAATTTCACTTTTTAAAAAGTTTTTAGTACAGGGTCTATAGGGTCTTACTACACAGATTGGACTTAGAGTGATCCTTCTGTTTTCTGCCTCCCAAGCACCAGGTTTACAGGCATGTGCCACTATGCCCAGGCTCAACCAATATCTCAGCATGCCATAGATTGAGCCCCAGTCCCTGCAACTGACTAAGCAGGTGCTTTAGTCCGCTGAACTATCTGGCTGGCCCAAAAGAAGAAACTTATACATGGGGAAAAAAAAAAAAAAAAAAAAAAAACAGTTGCCTACAGAGGCTCTACATTGTTAAATAGGGAAGAAATTTGATTGATTAAAATCATCTTCCATAATGAATACAGTTATTTTGGGGGGCACATGGCCTAACAAGTTCTACTTAGCAAGGTATCACTTGCAAGTGAAACAGCATGCAAGCATTTTCAGATAGACATATATTCTTCTAGAAAAGGCAATAGGGTTAATTTTCACAAGAAGTGAACCAGTGTTTTTAAAAGATGCTTGAAATAGAATTGTTACATAAAAGAAGTGATGATGGATGGCTTCAGAAGACTTTCAAGCAAATGCAAGTCTCATTGTATTTTCAATAAATTTTGAGTTAATAATTCCATCAACAAACAAAAACTGCCAGTTCCCAAGAAAGGGTTCAATTGAACATAAGGGGTCTTGGGAGAAAAAGTTTACATCATTTCTAAACATTCAACTTCATTGGAAACAATCAAGTTGAGTAAAATAAATAAATAATCTGGTTCATCTGAACACACTTTAAGAAGTTTTCCCCAGAAGTGAACCAGAAAGAGCAAAAACATTAAACTTATGAGAAGAGAGTATAGTAAGACAAAGGCTAGGAATAAATTGTCTGATTTAGGAACAATAGAAGTTCTAGAAGGGGCTGGAGAGATAGCTCCGTGGCACAAGTGCCTGCCTGGCAAGTGCAAGGTTGTGAGTTTGAACCCCGGTCCCGCAAAAAAAAAAAAAAAAAAAAAAAAAAAAAAAAAAAAAAAAAAAAAAAAAAAAAAAAAAAAAAAAAAAAAAAAAAAAAAAAAAAAAAAAAAAAAAAAAAAAAAAAAAAAAAAAAAAAAAAAAAAAAAAAAAGTTCTAGGAAGGGAGAGCATTTATAAGCCATCTGGCAATAAATAAATAAATAAATAAATAAATAAATAAATAAATAAATAAATAAATAAATAAATAAAATAACCATGAATGATCATTCTCCTGAGATGCAGAAAGATTGAAATCTTCAGATATAACTGATGTACCAAATATTCACCTTGTTAATTTTGAAGTCTTCAGATCTAAATGATTTATCAAATATTCAGCCTGATTTTAGTGTCACCCTAGAGAAGTTCTTCAATTATATGAGTCTACACTCATCTGAAAAAGGAAAATAATAGCTTTCCCTTACCAAAAGAAAATGAGATTTAGACTGGTGTTAGATGGTCATGATATATTAAATGCTCAAAAGAATTTAGTAATTATAGCCTTGTGTGAAATGAGATCTTACAGTTTTTTAGCCAGGACTTCTCAGATATGCAAAAATTAAAAATGTGTCTCAACCATCTTGTCCTTACTGAAAAAAATTATTTGAAAATATTATGATCAAAGCAGAAAGCATGTTTATAATAAAATATAAGAAAAAGACATGCTATAAAAGAAACAGAAGTGAATATCAGCTCTGGAAAATTTAAGAAATCATACTAATGCTCCGGTTGGATTAGGTGACAAAATATAAAACTTAGAGAACAGATTTTTCACAAGAGAGGATGTACTTTTTATACAGTAGAACAAAAACTACTAATAGGATATTTAGATGTATAAGAAAGTAGTTTATTTTAGCTTCCAAACTCATTTCTTTTTCATAAGTCCACCTACTAGGTTACAGATAGGAGAAAAATTCCTATATCTTGGACCAAAGTAATAATAGCCTGTCATAATGATTTTTAAGAAAAAATATCCCTGAGAATAAGATGCTTGGTCTTTTAGATTTTGTTTATCTTTTTTTCTTTTATTTGTTTATTTATTTGGTACAGAGCCTCACTACACAGCTTAGACTTATAGTGTTCTTTCTTTCAGCTGCCCCACCTTCGGGATTACAAGTGTGCACCACCATGCCCTGTTTCGGTGACCCGCACGTCCAGGGTTCAGGGACCCGCACAGTATGCGATGCAGGGGATCAAACCCAGGTCCTTGCGCTTGGCAGACAGGTACTTAGGTTACTGAGCTCTCTGCCCAGCCCTAGATTTTGTCTTTCTTTTACCAATAGAATCTGAGTCTTTTAGGGAGATTAATTTGTCTTTCTGAGAAAGTCCTGTGGTTTTCATCACTTGCTTTCATGGAAAATGCTCAGACACCCTTAAGGAAGACAAAATTTCACTATTCAATTATCACAGAGAACACAATAAAGAATGTCTCAGCTTATTTAAGGAAGCTACATACATGCTGCCAACATCTACCAAAGATAATGTAGCCGGGCACAAAACTTCCTATGAAATTTTGATTCAAAACTCCTAATCTTAAATTAAATACATCCAAAACGTAACTAACAGCACAGTAACAGAATAATATCCTGCACATTTATTTTGACTGCCAAATATGAAAAACATTATTTCAATAGATTCTGAAATACTTCTCTCTGCATACTTCTGTGTTCCAAGGACAGAGAGGATGTGAGTAATAATCAATGGGATGGATTTACTAAATATTGTTTGAACCTTATATCCCACAGAAAAATAAGCTTTCCTTTAAAATTCTCATGAAATATTTATTAGATCACAAAGAATGTCTCTACGTACACCCCATGCCACAGTTTTCCAGTACACATATGCAGCAATAAATAGCAGGAAATGAGTAGCAGCATACACCAAAACTTTATCTACGAAGGGGGAAAATGGAGATTTTTATTAGCCTGTGGGAAGCACAGGTAGTGAATATAGAAACCCGAAAAAGCAAGACTGAACAAAGAGACTGTCTAGGATAGAGGTTGGCAAATTATAGCCTGCAGCTTGCTTTTGCAAATAAGTTTTAGGATGCCATGGTCACCTTCATTTTGTTCTTGTATTGTCAATGGCAGCTTCTGTATTGAAAAAACTTTTTTTTTTTTTTGACTAGTAGCTATGGAGATCATATAACTACCACCTCATATCCTGAAATATTTACTGTCTGACTCTTTAGAGAAAAAAAGTCACCATACTCCTTGACTTATGAAAACATTTGCAGCCCATAGAAAACAGGTAAAGAATATCGATGCCAGAGATAGCATTGTGGACTTGGACCTGTGCAGTCCCTTAGAAGGAACGCGGTTTAATGTTCTAATGGAGGCATTGATGAAATTCTTGTGAGTATTTAAACAAAAGGCTTTCCTTTTTTCTTTTGCACTGGGTTCTGCAAATTACGTGGCTGAAAAAAAAAAGGATTTTTTAAAAAATTCTGTGACTTACAATTAAAAATATCTAAGTTAAAACTATATTGAAAGCAAAGGGTCTTTTCTTTGCCCACCCTGCCTACAGAGACTGGTCTACCTGAACGCGGGAGCAGTTTGGTGGGTGACTGCCTTCCAGACCCCAACATGACTCTCCTATTTTGGCACCTTCTGTTCACATTCTTTGCTATTTTGAATCCTCCAGGAGGAGAGGGGAGGGCTGAGAGTTTTCCATTGCCTTGTAGTCTTGCTTATCCAGGGGCACAAATTTCATCCAAAATGACACCCAAGATACATGCATCCTCGTGTACATACCTTGCCCCCATCACGATCCTCCAAGCATGGTTCTTTTACCTACTAAGGAATCTAAAACACTATCTTACCTTAAGGAAAATCATATTTCAAATATTAATTACTAAATTTCTTTTTTGTGCATCACTGCTGGAAAAAGTAAATTCCCCACCCTTCCTGTGGAGCCCCTAGCAGATGCACACCTTGAACCGATGGCAGCGTCAGGTCACTTTCTGTGCAAATGCCAAAGAGAAAAATCACAGTGAAAATGTTCATGAGGAAGATGTTATAAAAGTGAAAATGGAAGCAACTCAATGTAGAGAGCAGAATTACACCAATAATAATATTTCTAGAACATGAAGAAAAGACAAGTTATGCTTGTACAGGAATATTATTTGAAGAAATGAAGATATTTATTCATCATAATATCACTGAGTGAAGGGAGAAGAGACAATAAGTAGGCAAGGCATATGCACTTAGGAAAGTGTGCAGGCGGGCCCACTATAGAGCTGTTGAGGACTGTATGTGAGCAGTAGAGTAACGTTGATTTTGATGTCCTGCCTTTTCTGATCTCCTCTTCTCCCCATGTTTCCAACAAGGATAATGTTCCTTTGATATAAGACAGTATTTTTGAAATCCTCTCCCATGGTACCCTTGTTCTGAGCCACTTCCTCCCAAATAGCTCCTGTGGCCACGCTCACTTGGTGCTGTTGGCAGTCTCCTTTCTGTCTTCAGAGGTATGCAAAGTGGCTCTACATTCTTAGAGCCCACGGGACTTTCATGTTGCATTCCCATTGGGTTTACCAAGCACTGATGTCAGAAAAATGGATTTTAGCGTTTTCCTGGTGTACGAGTATTGGCCCGGGGGGTGGGGGTGGGGTTGAGTATGAGTAAGGCAATGTGGAGAGAAAAGTACATTTTGTTCTAGTATCTTTTTTTTAACATGATCTACAGAAACTATATTCTATCTTGATGTCATACACATGTGATAGTTAAATGTAATTTCCCAAAATTGTTATATAGTATCATTTCTGTCACTGTATGCAGTGTTTTCTGATGGTTCAATTTTATGTTTCATTTTTGAATATTGCTAATTTTAAAGAGAATAAGCACAACACAGAATTTCAAAACAAGATAACAGGAAATTAGCCTTGGTTGTTATGTTGCATAGTTATCTTCAAAGTAGTTACTCGGATATAGACATGTAAAATCGGTCAAAAAATACAACACTATTCCTTTCAATGAACTAGCAAAAATTAGTAGTACAATTATCTTAACTAATATATATACATATAGATAGATAGATATAGATATAGATACAGATACAGATACAGATGTAGATGTAGATATAGATATAGATATAGATATATGTACATATCTATATATATGTATTTGAGCCAGCTAAACAGCTCAGTGGATTAAAGCGCATTGTCTTAGTTACTCTTCTCTCATTGCTGGGACAAATACCTGACACCCAAAATGAAGGAAGGAAAGGTTCATTTAGCCCACAATTTGTGGAGGTTTCAGTCCATACTGGGCTGGCCCAAGGCTGAGTGGAGCAGGGCAGAGGGCAGCAATTCATGGTGGTGGAACCGCAACAATATGGTGACAGAGGCAACGGCACAACCAGGTGAGCAGACAGCAACCATGCGAGTCTGTCTCTGTGTCTCTTTATGTTACATCAGGCTCTCTGCCTTAGCCTATCCACCTCAGGCCACACCTATAATTCCCAGCAGTATTCAGACCCATAATCTCATCAGTACTAAAACACATAATCCCACTGACTCATGAGTCAAGTCTCAATCTATAGAAGTCCCTGCTCCATGATTGCATGAGACTTTGTGGGGACAACTAGACATAAATCATAACAAGCCTGCAAGCAGGTGCAAGGGCCAGGCAGGGTTTGATCCCTGGGCCTGCAGTGTCAGCCCCGCCCCCACTGGGGCACACTGAGGTGGCAATTGAGACTGGGCATGGTGGCATGCACCTATACAGCTCTTGGGAGGCTGTAAACAGCCAGATCACTATCAGTCTGATCTAATAGTAAAACTCTTAACACCCTGTAGACCAGTGGTTCTCAACCTTTCTAATGCCATGACCCTGCAATATAATTCCTCATGTTGCGGTGACCCCAAACCAAAAAATAATTGTGGTGACTACTTCAAAACTGTAATTGTGCTACAGTTATAATTCAAAATGGCTTTAGGTGACCACTGTGTTTTGGTCGTTCGACCCTCGCTGGGGTTGCAACCCACAGGTTGAGAACTGCTGCGTAGACCCTTCCTTAAAAATACAAATATAAATGTATATATATATTTTTTTCATTAAACAAAGTAATAAGAATTCAACAACGATTGCTGTACTGCATAATGTTAATTTCAAATTGGTTATTTACATTACCAGATATAAAAAATCCAAAAGAACAACAATAAAATGTTATAAGAAATTGAAAAGGGAAAGAAAAACATTACACATTCTTTCAAAAGACCAACAGCAATCAGCAGTACAATTATCCAAAATATCAGCATATATACATAAATATATCTTTTTCACTTCTTTCTTCTGAAAAAGACATGTATATTTTTCCTTCCTTCTTTTCTCTTTTCCCTCATCTCAGTTGTTTCCTTTTGAGCAATTTCTTTCCCTTTCACATTATCTATTATGCCTTTTAGATCTTCTTTACTCTTTCAGTTTTCTACATAAGGGAGACAATACAGTGTTTACACATGCTAGACTGATCTATTTCACTTTTGAGTATGGTCTTCAGTTGCATTTATTTACCTACAAAAGTCTTGAGTTTATCTTTCTTTATAGCTAAGTAATACCCCATTGTATAAAATAGCCTACAATCCAAGGTACCACCAAAAAAAAAAAATCCCACCAAAATAATTTCTCAATTTACCAGTAGATTGCACTCTGCATCTTAAAAGCCATTGTTTTAAAAAAACAATAGAGTAAGGGAAAATTCATCACAAGTAAGGTGGGTCTGTGTATCCATGAAAAGTGCAGGATGGGTAACCTCAAAGCTAAAATGCAGAGCTCAGGAACTAGGTTTGGGGCTAGTATCTAAAGACATTAAAGTGGAAGAAGTCAAGGAGAAGCTTTGTGACCAAAGGGAGTGCTTGGCTGTGACCTCAGAAGCAACAGGAGAAATGGAACCATAGCTGTGCAATTCACTCATGGGAAGGGATGCTTGGGCAGCTTGGCCAAATGCACTCTCAGCAAAACTAAGACAAAAACTAGAAGCCTGGGTCAGGTTCAGGACCCCAGCCAGTTAGAGTACAATGTGAACCTAGGACGAAGGAAATCAAGGCCAAAGAGGAAGTTGGAGAGAAAGGTACAATGACAAATGGATGCAGGGCCACTGGACTCACAGTGGTGCCTGAGGCTACGGAGCACATCCGTGGGCTTTCAGATTTGCCTGGGGACCTGACTGTGTTGCTGAAGTATTCAATGATGTCAATCAGGCGGGGCTAAGGAAAAGCAAAGAGTGTTCTCTAATTTCCATCCTAGAGCTACTCTGCTCTTTTGGACTTAAGAAGCTCTTGAGTGATGGTTCCAACTACAAGCTTCTTCCGCCCTTTCATTATGCTCTAGTGCAAATGCAAAAAAAGGGGACAATTTAAATCCAATTTGATCCACTCCATTTTGACTCCAGTTATGTGTGTGGCTAATGGAAAGGGCCTGTGTTTTCTAAGGCACTCAACCACAGGGAGGTTTGGAAACTCTCATAAATACAGAAGAATGCATTTTTGTTCAGAAAACAATTCAGAATAAGATTTGAGGTTCTTATTTTGTTTCTACTCTTTGCATATTAGTCCCCTTGGAAGTAACTGAACAGCAATCTGAGGGCAAGACCAGGTTCAATGTAAAATCCCTCACTAGGAACACACAGCGAACATAAGGCCACAAAAATCCCTTAACTTCTTGTCATGTGCCAACATTATAGAGTGCACAGAAGAAGAAAATGGTAAGAAACTCTGGATCTTTCCCCTGCAGAGACTTTCTGGAGGGAGTGGTGATAAGGACTGGTGGCTTTTCTTCTTCTTGATGTGGTGAATCAGAGAATCATCAAACATGAATCTGTAAAACTGTCTTCAGGAAGAATTCCAGGAGGCTACTTAAATTCCAAATTCTGCTAAGATTTATCCTTATGGAACAGAAGCACAAAATCTCAAAGTAAAGTTTGGACCCTATGTACCATCCTGATGACACTCTAGCCCCTGGGCATCTTTGATGACTAGTACTGCGTTTGAGTTAGGATTTGGATGAATCAAAATCAGAAACATTTCACATACTCTAATTTCTAGAATATAGCACTGAAATTCTGTGTGGCTATACTTTGCAGTTATGAGTTAAAATTATGTGTTAAAAATAATTCTGGGGAAAAAGTCCACAGCTAGCAAAGTCCAATAGAACCTTTCCCATTACTATTTATATGTGGGTTTAGAAGAAATTTTTTGTTTGTGTCTTATAGGTTTGGATGACATTGACTGTGTTGAGCCAGAAAATAGTATCGGGGCTGCATAGCTAAGATTTAAAAAAAAAAAAAAAAAAAAAAAGATTTAGTCAGTGACTCTTAAGTAGGTTGGCAGGATAAATGAGATATTTACACATCTTAGGGTAGAAAGAAGCTAGAGATGAATTTTGTCTCTTCCATTTTCAATTAGGTCCTATAAGTTGAAAGGAGCCTCTGGTTTAGGTTGTGAAGTACCCGGGGTTGACTTTTCATTTTATAGCCCATCGCAGTTTCTAAACCAGAAAATTAGTCACAAGGTAAAGGGCAAGTGAGACATGCTTGCTGCAGTAGAAAATCCAGACCAAGTAAAAGATCCAGCTTATCTACTTCAAGAGGATCCAGGAATAGGAAGTCCAGCTGTGGTCAGTGACTGACTGTGCACCAAGGAGAGGTTTACAGACCAGCAAGGATAGCTTCCTACATGGGAATTTGGTTAATGGAAGTGTCGGCAGTAACTCTCCCCCACAAAACACACACACATGCTCCCATACTCCACACCCAAAAAGCTCAACTCTTTGCTGAAACCACAAGCAGAGAACATAGAGCTCTTTCCTTTTTCCAAGAAGTAATTTGATCTCAGAGTATAACAAAGCCTGCATGCTTGTGAAGGAGGCTGAGTAATCAAGAGGAGTCTCCATAGAACAGATCTAGGCCACCCTGTACTTCTTTCCCCCTTTGGTAACTGATTGAGGCTCTGGTTTTTTTTTTTTTTTTTTTTTTTTTTTTTGTCTTTTTGAGGCAGGGTCTCGCTATGCAGTTGAGGCTGGCCTTGAGCTCACTTTTGTAGCCCAGGCTGGTCTCGAACTCACCAATCCTCCTGCCTCAGCCTCCTGAGTGTTGGGATTACAGGTGTGAGCCACCACACCCAGCTGATTGAGGCTCTTAAAATCCCAGGTAACCCAAAGAAGACAAAACCTATTTGGTTCCTAGGATCCTGGATTATTTTTAATTTGAATGTTAAAGGAACTGGGTTATGTGTACAAGTCAAGTGTGAATCAAAGATGGTCCAGGCTTAGATAACCACGGAGAGGATACGTATTGTCTATCTCTCTTTCTATCTGTACATCAGACCCTAACAGAGAAGGCAGCTATTAGCAGAGATAAGATGAGAGAAAGAAGTTTCTTAAACCACCCCAACTCTACTTTGTCTTAAAGGTCTCATTTTCTTCTTGAGAAAATTCAGCAGCTGCCCATTAACAAGAGAGTTTTGGGTGGACCCTAAATTAACCTAAACACCCAAGAATAGTTGTTCGGATATTCCTTTATACCTAGCATCAACATGTCAAATGAGTACCAAAATTATATTAATTTTACATATCAGTTGATATAAGAATAGTGAAAATAAAATGTTTTAAGACAAAGCAAAGTGTAAACTGTTACAAGATGACCCTGTTTAATACGTAAAGGAATGCAAATGGACATGTGACTGCGAAACTGGGCCAGTTCTCCAGAATTAAGAAATAATAATTAAGAACTTATTCCAATGCTTGTTCCTTTTAAGCAAGGTGTCAAGAATAGTGTTCTGATTAATTCAAGTTCCTATTTCACTCTGTATCCCTCATAATCCAATTTCCTAACTGCTGAAATTCTCTACTGATGAGGAAAGTGGACATGAGCAGAGAGGCGTGAGGTTCCTCTTTTAGGCATCTTGCTGTACCCATCGGTTACTTAAATTTCAGGCATTGATTGCCCTGGTTATACAGACCACAAGCAGCACTGCAGTTCTGAAGTCAACACAAGTGATGAGTGTTCAAGGAAATCTCTTAGTCCCTTTCTGGATTAGACAATAGCTGATGCCCAGGTGAGTCGCAGCTCTCCTGAAGCACCTGCACAGCACTGGGCCATAGCTACCAGACCCCACACAGGAGCTCCAGTGCCTCCACTCGACAGCTGAAGAACACCCAGAACTAGATTTTGAGACTTCAGTTATACAAGTGGGTCCCCATCCAGAAGAATGCTTGAGGTCTGAATGCAAAGATTGCTAAAGCTTTAAAAACTTTAGGCTAAGAACTTTTCTGAGCTCCCTAGTAGATTTCTAACAACAATCAATTGTTGATGATTAGATAGCTCTGCTCATCAAGGAGCAGGAATTTTAGGTTCACTTATGGTCATAGCTGTTGTCTGAAGTCATCTGGACCCCACACCCAAGGTGCTTATCCACATAACACTGGAACATGTGATGTTCACAAGGAATAGAGATATCTCCTCTCACACTCTACTTTCTGCAACACAGCAGAGAGGGAGAAGCTGGAAAAGCAACTGCTTTAAGACCCTCACAAAGGGAGCTTGGACAAACAGTGGTCCCAACCCAGCATCAGAGCACAATGACAGTACATAGGGACCTGAGAGCATGAAGCAGGTGCCTGCCTGACTCAGGTTTTTGTCCTCTGTTGGACAAAAGCAATAGGCAGAGCCCGAACTGAAGATCGAGTAGGATTTTACCAGTGGGAACAAGAAATGTTCTAAGTAGATGGAGTAGACATGCATGAAAGCTGAGAAAAGAGAACTGAAAAGGCTTGCAGTTGACAGAGGGATCCCTGCACCTGCCCCTCACCCTGATGCTTTGTGTCTCCCCACCTTCCCACCCGCAGCCTGTTCTTGCAGACTTCCCTGCTTTACAAGGCTGTTCTCTCTCCCCTACAAGTCTCAACCCATCCTTCAGGACCCAGAAATTAAAGACTTTCATCCACCAAGCCTGCACAGGCACAGCAGCTGTAAGCCATTCCTTTTGTTCCCAAACCATAAATCTCAACTTCAGCACAAGTCATAACATGTGACACTTTAATTTACCTGTGTTTCCTACAGCACTGTGAGTTCTTGGAGAGAAAGCACATATCTTATTTATACATGCACCTTGGGCAATTTTATAAGAAATGTCCAGTGTAACTTACTTCTCACTGAATTTATGCCGAATACTATCTCAGATAAGCCAGAATAGGGCTCAAGGTCAGGATATGAAAATATAATTACAGTGATTGTCTCCCACATATGGAATGATGGAGGAGTAGATCTCTGCCTTTTGATAGAGTATTCTCTGTAAAATTCTGTAACAATCTATTCTTTAGAAAATAGAAGATAATTATTCAGGACTTCTCCAGAGAGATGAGCAGATGTTAACCTGTTTTTGTTTGTTTTAATGTTTTTTTAGAAATAAGTGATATGCATATGAATGTATTCACAGAAACTATTCAATAATGGACATTGAAGTTATTTTTCTTTAACAAATTGCACCAGTGGGCCTCCTCCTACGAGATCTTTGTGTAGATTTCCTTGCTTGTGTGAAAGACTGTAACCAAGGAATAGGTTATAGACATGGGAGATGTCTGTCCTCACGCTCTTTAGGCATTGCTCAATCGCTCTCCAAAGTGGTTACAACAATTTCCACATTTACCAGGAATGTGTGAGCCCTGCTCCAATTCAGCCTGTATTCTCACCAACATTTTGTATCATTAGTCTTTTTAACTCTTGACAATCTCTGTGGAATGAAATGTTATTTAACATTTGTTTAAATATGCGTTATAATACTTACTAGTAGAGTTGAATATCTCTTCACAGGTTGACTTGCCATCATGTGAGAGATCAATTATTCTGATTCTTTGTCTACTTTTCTCATCTCCCTTTCAAAATTTACTTATCCTAATTTTTTAAGAGTATGATAATTTTTGGGAGAAAAATATGGAATTGGAATAGGGACTAGAAACAGGTACTGAGAGGCAGGAAGGGTTCCACGTGCCTTACCCTTGTACCACTTATTGATGCATACTGCACAGCAATCTATGGCTTTCTCTATTTATTTTAAACATCTTATTTCATTCTTCTCCTGCTTTTAACATGTTTCTGATGCCCTGTTATTCAGAAACTTAGACACATCCAGTCCAGTGTCAATACAATGTTTTCATTAAAAAACAGTTCTACTCTCCATATGTACTTTAAGAAACTTGGCAGTGACCTGAAGCCATGAGAACCTTCTGTAACTCACCCAACAGATTTAAAGGTTTGTTGTTCTTCCCAAGTTGTTTTGTTGTTGTTGTTTTACCACCTCTAGAGCTACAGTTGTGAAAATAGCAATCTAAGTTTTTCCTCAGCTGGGAGTGGAACTGCTAGAGCACCCTGTAATAAAGAATTTGTTCCCTCTTCCAAGTCTTAGCCACCTCTCTCACTGTGAAGCCAGATCTCATGGTGGCTCAAGTCTGGGCTTCCTGTCGCATTCATTCATCCATTGTTACATGATGTACAGTTGCTCTATGTGGTGGGGTAAGCTTCCCTGTCTTCTTTTTTTTTTTTTTTTTTTTTTTAAGAATACAAAATAGTGGTAGGGAAAAAACCAACAACATTACAAACAATACAGTATTTCACTAAACAAAGTAATAATTCAACAATAGTTACTATATTACATGATGCTATCTTCAGATTAGTCAGATTACCAGATATAGACATGTAAGATTTGTTCAAAGAAAAGAGACATAAAACAAAATTATTATAAAGAAGTTATAAGAAATTCAAGAGTTAAAAAAAAAAGATTTTAAACGTTAACTGCTCCTTTCAAAAGACCAGCAGAAATCAACAGTGTAATTATCCAAATTATTCTGCATATATATATATATATATATATATATATATATATATTTGTCCTTTCTCTTTGTCCTTTTCCTCATTCTAGTTTTTCCTTCCCATTGAACAATTTCTTTCCCTTTCACAGTGCCAGTTGTACCTTTTAGATTCCCATTACTCTTCCAGGTTCTTACTCTAGTACAATAATGCATTGATTGCACATGTGGATCTTATTTATTTCACTTACCAGTATAGTCTCTAGCTGCATCCATTTATCTATAAAAACTTCCAATTTATTTTTTAATTGCTGAATAATACTCCATTGTGTAAAAGCACCTCATCTTTTTTTTATCCACCCTTAAGTTGATGGGCATTTATTTGGGTTGTTTCCAACTTTTAGCAATGACAGATTGTGCTGCTATGAACATGGGTGCACATATATCGCTGTGGTATGATATTCAGTTCTTTTAGAAAAATACCAAGGAGAGGAATAGCTGGTTTAAGTGGGATCTCCAAACCTAGATTTCTGAGGAATTTCTATACTGATTTGCACAATGGTTGTACCAGCCGGCACTCCCAACGCTGGAGAAGGCTCCTTTTTCCCCACAGCCCCTCAGGCATATTATTGGTTGACTTCTTGATAATAGCTGTTCTTCCTGGCATCATCTAGTATCTCAGTGTTCTAATTATTGAACATTCTTTTCATATATTTACTTGACATTTGTTTCTCTTCACTTGTGAAGTGTGTATTCATCTCAGATGCTCGTTTTTGGATTGGGTCTTTGGATTTTGGAGACTCGATTTTTTAAAAATCTTCACATGTTCTAGAAAAAAGCCCTTCATTTGATGGGCAGTCTGCTATAATTGCCTCCCACTTCACAGGTTTTCTTTTTATTCTGCTGGTGATTTCTTTTGATGTGCAGAAACTTTTCAAAAAGATAAGAACTCAGTTGTTGATTCCTTGAAGTATTTCCTGTGCAGTTTGATTTTTTCTCATAAACTCTGTACTTACCCTTATGCCCTTAAGGGCTCCACATACTTTCTCTTCCCGAAAAGCTAGTGTTTCCACTTTTAATATTTAAATATTTGATCCACTTGAACTGTGGTTTTGAGCATCATGATAGGTATGGGTCTATTTTAAGCTTTCGGTACGTAGAAAGCCAGTTTTTCCAACATCATTTACTAAAGAAACAAACTTTCTTTGAAAGAACATGTTTTCCCCGTTTGTCAAAGATGAGGTGGCTGAGTGTGCCTGTACTTGTGTCTACATCTTCTAATCTGTTCAGTTGATTCTCAGGTCTCTTTATTTGCCAGTACCAAGCTAATTTTATCACAGGTAGTGTTATAGTATAATTACAAGTCAGGAATTGTGATGCCTCCTGACTTTTCTTTGTTACCTAGGATTGCTTTTTCTGTTCTAGGTCTCTTCTGGTTCCAGATGAATTTCAGGAATTTTTTTCTAGATCTGTGAAATATACTAATGATATTTTAATTTGGACTGCATTGAATCCGTACAACAATTTTGGGAGTATGGCCATCTTCACAATGTTGGTGTTTCCTACCCAGGACCAAGGAATATCTTTCTAGTTTCTGAAATCTTCCTAAATCTCTTTTTTTTTTCAGAGTACTACAATTTTCACTGTATAAATCTTTTACTTCATTAGTGAGATTGATTCCTAAGTATTTCATGTTTGGGGTTTTATTGCAAAAGGTGTGATTTCCTTAATTTCTCTCTTTGTGCATTCATTGTGTATAGAAATGCTATTGATTTTTGAGTGTTGATTTTGTATTCTGCTACACTACTGAAATTGCTTATTAAATCTACAACTCTCTTAGTGGAGTTTTTAGGGTCTTCTCTGTACAGTATCATGTCATCTTTAAATAATGATAATTTCCTTTTTCCTTTCCAGTTATTATTCTTTTTATTTCACTCTCTTGTCTAATTGCTCTGACTAATGTTTCCTGAACTATATTGAATGAGTGGTGACCGTCGGCATCCTTGTCTTGTTCTTGATTTCAGAGTGAAGGCTTTCAATTTTTGTCCATTAAGCATATTGTTTGCTGTTAGTTTGCTGTAGATGGCTTTGATTAGATTGAGATAAAGACCATCGATTCCAATTTTCTGTAATGTTTTTATCATGAATGAATGTTGGACTTTGTGAGAAGCTTTTTATGTGATTTTTGTCTTTGGGTCTGTTGATGTGGTGTGTTACATTTATGGTTTTGCATATATTAAACCATTTTGTATTCCTGGGATGAATTCCACTTGGTCGTGTTGTATAATGTTCTTGATGATTTGCTGTGTTCTGTTTGCTAGTATTCTATAGAGAATTTTTGCATCTATGTCCACTAAAGAGTCATTCCCTAGTTTTGGCATCAGCATAATACTTGCCTCAAAAATGAGTTTTAGAGAATTGCTTCCCTTTCAGCTTCATTGAAAAGTTTTAGAAGAGTTGGCATTGAGTCCTCCCTAAATTTCTTGTAGAATTCAGCTGAGACTCCATCAGGACCTGGCAAGTTTTTATTACATTTTCAATTTCATTGGCTGATATTGGGTTATTTAGAATTTTTATATCTTCTTGATATAGCTTTTGTAGTTCATATGTATCTAAGAATCTGTCCATCTCTTCATTTTCCATTCTGTTAGCATAAAAATTTTGAAAATAAGTATTGATAATTTTCTGAATTTCTATAGAGTCTGTAGTGATCTCGTACATTTCATTCTTCATAACATGAATTTGAATTTGTTCTTTCCTTCTTTTACTGAGGCTGGCTTGGAGTTTGTTAATTTTATTTATTCTTTCAAAGAACCAAGTCTGACTCATTAATTTTTTGCATTGTTTTCATCTCCATTGCATTTATTTCTGCTCTGATCTTTATAACTTCCTGCCTTCTTTGGGCTTTGGGCTTGACTTTCTCTTCGTTATCTAGGAGTTTGAGATGCAGCAAAGATTGTTTAGTTGGGCTCATTCTGTTTTCCTAATGTGAGAATTTGTTGCTGTAAACTTCCCTCTTAAGACAGCTTTCATTGTGTCCGACAGATTCTGGTAAATTACATATATATTTTCATTAGATTATAAACATTCTTTAATTTCTTTTTTAATTTCATCTGTGACCCATTGATTGATCAGGAGTGTATTATTTAGCTTCAAGGTGTTTATAGAGTTTTTGCTGCTTCTTCTGTCAACAATTTACAGTTTCATTGCAATGTAGTAGATAATATTCATGGGATAACTTTGATTCATTTGCATTTATTTGAGCATGTTCTGTGTGCTAAGACATGATCTATTTTGGAGAATGTCCCACGTGCAGCTGACAAAAATGTGTATTCCAGTGCTGTTGGGTGGAACACTATAAAGGCCTACTAAGTCCATTTCTTCACAAGTTCAATTTAGTTCTGTTATTTCTTTGCTCATTTTTTGCTTGGTTGGTTTTTCTCTGTGTCAATGAGTTGTTAAATTCCCCCAATACGAACAAGTTAGTGCTCATTAGATTTTTCATATCTGTTAAGATTTCTCTTATATAGTTAGGTGCTCCAACGTTGGGTGCATACATACTTATAATTGTTATCATTTTGTCTTGCAGTTTTCCTCTAACAAGTATATAGTGACTCTTTGCCTCTTTTAATCACATTTGGCTTGAGGTTTACATTGTCAGCAACCAGAATAACTACCTCTTCTTTTTCCTGAAGTTCCTGTCCCATGGAGTACTGTTTTCCATCCTTTGACATTCAGTCATTTAACTTCTTTTTGAGTTAAATGTGTTCCCTGTATGTGGCATATTGTTGGATTTTATTTTTTAAATCACTCTTCCAGTCTGCCTCCTTTGGTTGATGAATTGAGCCCATTTACATAGAAAGTTATAACTGATATGTATTGGCTTGTCTTTGTCACCTTGTTTTCCTATTGTAGGAACCCTGATTTTGCTCTTTGCTTGACTGCTTGCTCTGCTTGGTTGTTTTCTTCTGTCATTGTTGATGTTGAGATCATCTTTGTCTCTATCTGTCAGTACTCTTTGGAGGGTTGGTTTGGTTGTCATGAATTTCTTCAGTTCTTTGTCATGGAAGTATCTAATCTCTCCATTAAATTTGATAGTTAGTTTTGCAAGATACATCAATTGGGGTTCAAAGTTGTTTCTTTCAGGACCTTAAATATCTCACTCCAAGCTGTTCTTGATTTGATTGTCTGTATTGAGAAATCCGCCATGATTCTTATGGGTTTTCCATTATAGGTGATCTGTTTCTTCTAACAGTTTTTAATGTTCTGTTATTTTGTTCAGTTTCTGGGATCTTGATTTTAATGTGTCTGGTTGACAATTTGTTTGATTATGGCCAGCTGGGATTTTTTTATGCTTCAATTATCTGTATATCAAAATTCTTTTCCCATGCTAGGGAAATTTTCTGCAGCTATTTCTACAAACACTCATTTTATGTTTTTTGTGTTATCTCCAGTTATTTTTCTGGATATCTGTTAGTCTTATATTATTTTTCTTTGCATCATCTTGCAGCTGTTGTACTGTTATTTCCTGGTTTATTATTTTTAAGAGATGCTTCCTTTCATGTTCACTAGCTACAGTGCTATCTTCAAGGTCTAAAATTATGTCTTCTATTTTGTTGAAGCAGTTTTGCCAGCTTTCAATGGAAGTCTTAATGTCCTAGATATCTGCTTGAATCTATTCCATGTATTCTGATTCTTGTATTGTTCATTCAACATTTCTAACATTATCTATTCCCTTCTATTTTTTTAAATCTATGTCTTTATTCAGTGTATTGAACAATTATTTCATGATTGTTGTCATTTCCTTTTTACCTGAGAGATTATTTCTGATCTGATTTCCTCCATAGCATGATAGAGTTCTTTCTTTACTTCCATTTCTGTCATCTCAGGTAAGTGACTTATAAGCTCTTCTAAGATCTTGTCTTCTGCACTTGTTTTAGGTGGACTGGAGGTCTGAGACTGTCTTTTGTTTTTTCCTTTTGTCATTTGTTGTGATGATGGTATATGGGCAGGGTGTAGGTCAGCAAGACTCCCCAGAGAATGGGAGAGTTGTGTAGGCTCACCACAGCTGCTGCTGTATGGGTTCAATGTAGTTTCTGCCTCATTAAGGAGAGGGTTGCAAGCCACAGTTCAAGAAGTGTCTGATGATGATGCATGTAGGCTGAAGTCACACGAGGCTCTCTCAATGCCGGATTGGCACAGGGTAGTGCTCAGCAAGGCTCCTGCAGATTGCTGTGGTAGTGACAACTCCCTAGTGGTCTTCAGGGTGAGCAGAAGCAGCTGGAATCAATAAACTTTGGCAAGAACACTGGAGGGGATGGGGTTAGGGCTGTTAGTCTCTCCAACAGTCTCAGGGCAAGATGAGGTGACTGGAATCAGCGATCTCCAGAGGGAAGGCTAGAGGAGCAGCAGCTAGCCTACCAGGTCTCTTTGGGGGTCTTCAGGGTGAGGAAGGGCAGCCGCACTCAGCAAACTCCAGTGGGAAGGCTGCAGCCGGTGGGGCTAGAGCTCCTGAGTCTCCCAACCATCTTCAGAGCGAAGAGGGACAGCCAGAATTGGCAAACTCCAGCAGGAAGGCCACAAGGGCAGGGGCTTCTTGCCTTGTCTTTAAAATATTTTTTTCAGAATTGTTTTGATTAGTTTTAGACTTTAATTTTCATTTTACTTTTAAAGTTATGTTTTTAAGTTTAACCAAATATTTATTTATTTATTTATTTATTTATTTATTTATTTATTGCTAGCTTTAAAGTGATAGATAAGCTTTCAGAAAAAGAGACATCCTTATGTATTAAGTCTTTGAATGTATGGACTTAATATACTGTGTTGCTTTTGCCCAAGTAGGAAAAATTTATTTCTTCTAGATATGGGATAGAGAAAAATAAATTCTCACAGAGAAAGAATATATTCAAACAAGTGAGAATTCTTGCAAATATTGTATCTACAAAACAGAACATTTTTGGGTTGGGGAGATAGCTCAGTAGAATAAGCACTTGTCTGGTAAGCACAAGGGCCTGAGTTCAATCCCAACTTACAAAAAAAAAAAAAAAAAAAAAGCGTTTTGCCCAGATTTTTCTCTTATGTGTAATAGTTTGAAACAAAGAAAATAGCAACACATGCCAGGCATGGTGGTGCATGCCTGTAATCCCAGCACTAGGGAGGCTGAGGCAGGAGGATCGGCGCGAGTTCGAGACCAGCCTGGGCTACAAAAATGAGCTCAAGGACAGCCAGAACTGCATAGCGAGACCCTGTCTCAAAAAGACAAAAAAAAAAAAAAAAGCAACACATAGCTCTTTAATTTCAAGGCTAAAATTTCAAATGAATTCAATTAAAAAAATCAGAAACCAGTAGAAAATGTTTACCATACAAAATGTCATATTAGAAGTTAATGCAAATCTCAACACTTTTGAAAATGGCACACAGCAATTCCAAGCTCCACTGAAGTAGAATCATTAATTAAAGGGAACAGGCATTAGAGCTACTGGAGAGTGAGTTTGAATAGCAAAAGTTAGGTGGATTCAACACAATAGACTGATTTCAAGCATTATAAACATATTTAAAGTTGAATTAAAGTGGAAGGAGATAGTATCTTGAAACGCAATCAGACTTTTTTTAGTCAGTAAAAAAGCTCCTTTCCAATCTACAGTGCTGCAGTTCCACACATTTTAATGAAAGTTTCCCTTCTTTCAGGAAGAGAATTCTTTACTACAGAAAAGCTTAATAGGTTTTTTCTTTGTTTATTAGTAACATTAAATTATATTCCCTTAAAAGTTTCACTTTCCCTAAAATGAACTCAGTTAATTAATTATTCTTTTTGATCCCTGCTGGGTTAGTTTTGCTAATATCTTATTGAAGAATTTCACACCTACGTTTCAAATTAAATTGGACTGGAGGGAATTGTTTAATCTTTGCTTTATCTGTGTTTTATCATTACAAAGAATGGAGATGGGGTGTTCTTCCATTATCATGAAAATAATTTAAATAGCACAAGAATAATTGTTTTATAAAGATATGAGACTAACCTGTGAGTCTATCTGAGCCCAGTTTTTTTCTGGTTTTGTTTGTCAAGTGTAAGTGTGTGAAATAGAGTTGGTGGTGGAGAAAGTAGAACGGATGGCTTCAGGAGAGACCTTTAATAATAATTTTTTTAGCCCTAGTAGAAAATCTAAACAGATTTTCAAAAATTTCTAGACTTCAGTTGATTAGCCTGGTTGATGGATAGATCAGTTGTAAAATTAAAGAATGTGAAACAGAATGATATATTTGAAATCAAATAAATTAAACAACATTTGTTTTCTTTTGTTTTAAGATCTGGAAGTGTGCTGCATCATTGGAATGAGATCTATTACTTTGTGGAACAGCTGGCTCATAAATTCATCAGGTAAGAATAGTTGCTCTGTAGTTCTCTGCCATGGGTATGACCAGTGTGAGTTTGCTGTTCTACTAACTCCTAACCACTTTGAAGAAGCTTTTTCATAAAGGTGGACTCTTTAAATCTTGGACCAGGTACTGTTTACTTTGTTTTGATCTATGCTGCGTATTAAAAAAAAAAAAAACCTTTGGATTATTATTTTTAGGAAAAGCCAGACCTAATTGTAAGATGAATAGTATGTTCTAGTTAAAGGATCATGAACACTTTTTCTTGCACAGCTCATCAAAGAGGGACAACTGGCACCTTCTAGTGGACTTGTGTGTAGGGTATAGATTGACCAACTCATCTCATTTGGCCCTCAACTTCCTCAGTTTTAATATTAAAAAATCTCATGTCCTAAAAACACTCCTTAGTCCTGAGAAAATTGTGATGGTTGCTATCAGGTATCATATCCGGTATAGTCCTCTGAGTATCCTCAACACCCCTTTTCCAAGAAGATGCAAACATATTTACTGTACATATGCAGAAATCCTGCAGGTCCTACTCTACAGTAGGTAAAGACACAGACCAGTAAAGGAAAGGAGGTCACATCACTCTCCCTGAGTACAGTCTCCAATGAGTAACGCTGTTCTCCTTGATGAAGAAACTGAGAGACAGCTTAGTCAGGACCAGAAGGTACTTTCCTTTGGCTGTCTCCCCTGAACTCCTTGGCTATAGAATGCTCCAAGTATGGCTCCAAGATGTTACTGTCATACATGGCCCATGATATAGGGACTAAACACTGCTAGCCACTGCAACCTATGTGCCTGTGACATTTCCAGACATAGTAAATACTTAATCTGTGTTTTTGAATAAATTAATGGAAAGTTTTTATTTATTCATTTTAATAAACAGTATGAGACAGCTGATACCACAGCAGGAAATCCCTTCAATAAAAGTAGTCAATGGCATTACAAATAGATCTTGACTAGCTTCACTGGAATCCCTAACATCGCAAGCCCTTTTATTTGCCTTTATTCTGACTACCTCTCATTTTCCTGAAGGTGATTCTAATTTTTCATGGCTTTCCTCAATTCCCCAAGCTATTTCCATTTCTCACACCCATCACTATAAGCCAAGAACTTTACCTTCTACTTCATCAAGAACACAAAGAAGAGCAGACAGAAGGTCTAGTGCTGCTCTTAAATGTTGCCAGGATGTCCTTCTATGAGTCAGTGAGAGCCACCTCTCTATTTTAGTGCCCTTTTGCCATTATCTCTATTTTTCTACATGCCTTTGTTCTCATCTTGTTTCTCTCTACCTCCTTTCTTACTCTTTTGCTATAGACTATAATTTCTTTTGCCCTTAGCCAAAAAAAAAAACAAGCACAAGACAAAAAATAAAACAACAACAATAACAACAAAAACCCCAACAAATTAACAGAATAAACAACAGTGATAACAAATCTCTTTATCATGTCTTTCTAGGTACAGTCTACTTTTTTTTTTTTTTTTTTTTACTAGTTTTTCACTCAGATACCTTTAAGGACTTCTTGTCTCCATATCTTCACTTCTCATTCATTCCTTAACCCGTTCTATCTGGCCTTACCCCCGTCCCATCTGCTTGCTCTCACCAAGGTCACCAACGATGCCCACAAGGACAATCCAGTGAGCACTTTGCATCCTTTAGTCTGAATGGAGGGCTCTAACTGATACTAACTTATCCCTCCTCAAAGCTTCTCTCTGCAGCTCCTGACCTTAACCAGCCCTGTTTAATGTTCACACTGAGTCGATGTTTGGCTCAATTCCCGTTATTTCTTAGAATAACTTTGTCCATATCAGTATGCTAATAAACTAAGTCTTCATCCTAGATTTATATCCCAGTTTGGTCTTGGATACCTACATTTCCCATATTTCAAATCTATTCTTTCTAGAGCTGAAGTCAGTAATTAGGAAAGCAGCTTACTACAGGATAAAGAATGCAAGTTCTATCACACATTAGGAAAACAGAGTGAGAACAATAAGTACCCCAATGTTGCACCTCAAGTTTCTAGAAAAAGAAGAGCAAACCAAGCCCAAAGCCCAAAGATGGGAGGAAATTATAAAGATTAGAGTAGAAATTAAAGCAATTGAGATGAAGAAAACAATGCAAAGAATTAATGAATGCAAAAGCTGGTTCTTTGAAAGATTAAATAAAACTGATAAACTCCTAGCCAACCTGCTCAAAAAGAGGAAAGAAAATCTTAAGTTGAAGCAATAAGGAATGAAAAGGAAAAAATTGCTATAGATCCTGTAGAAATTCAGAAGATCACAATACCTTTTTTTTTTTTTTTTTTTGTATTTTAGTGAAGGGTCTTCAGGGTGTTCAAGGTCTCACTACTAGATTGGACTCGTAGTGATCCACCTGTTTACAACCTCCCATGAGCTGGGATTACAGGTGTGTACCACCATGACCAGTCTCAATTGCCATCTCAGTGCACCCTAGGGGTGAAGCCAGCACAGCAGGCCCGGGGATTGAACCCTGGGTCCCTGCATCTGCTTGCAAGCTCTTTAATCTGCTGAGCTATTTGGTTGGCCCACAAGTAGCTATTTTGAAAATCTTTACTCTCACAGGACTAAAGAAACAAAAGAAATGGACAAATTCCTAGATAAGTACAAATTTCTATAACTGAATCAAGAAGATCCAAAAACTCTGAATAACCAGTCAATGTAATAAAAACTTAGCAACAAAGAAATGCCCTGGTTTGGATAGATTCACAGCTGAATTCTACAAGAAATTTAGAGAAGATTTAATCCTAATATTCCTCAAATTCTTCGAAGAAATTGAAAGGAAGCAGTTCTCCTAAAATCATTCCAGAAGGCAAGTATTATAGTGATACTAAAATCAGAGAAAGATCCAAACAACAACAACAACAAAAAAAATGCAAGCCAATCTTTCTCATGGCCATAAGTGCAAAAAATCTTCAATAAAATACTAGTGAGTAGAGTACAGCAAATCATCAATAACATTATACATCACAACCAGGTAGGATTTATCCCAGGGATGCAAGGATGGTTCAACTTATGCAAATCTATAAATGTAATACACTATATCAATAGAGCCAAAACCAAAAACTATGTGATCATCTTAATAGATGCAGAACAGACTTTCAACACAGTTCAACACTCACTGGTGGTCCTACAGAAAATTGGAATAGATGGCCTCTACCTCAACCTGATAAAAACCATCTATGACAAACCAACAGCCAACATAACTCTAAATGGAGAAAAACTGAAAGCTCTTACTCTCAAAGCAAGTACAAGACAAGAATGTCCCCTATCACCACTCCTATTCAATATAGTTCTAGAATCATTAGTTAGAGCCATTAGACAAGAAAGAGAAATAAAAGTAATAAGAATAGGTAAAGAAGAAGTTAAACTATAATTATTTGCAGATGATATGATACTCTACTTGGAAGACCAAACAACTTCACCAAGAAGCTCCTAGAATTAATAAACAAATTTAGTACCATGGCAGGATACAAAGCCAATACCCAGAAATCAATAGCATTCCTCTACACAGATAACAAACTCACTGAGAGAAATATTAATGAAACAACAACCTTTATAATACCATCCAAAAAAATGAAATACTTAGGAATTAATCTAACAAAGAAAGTCAAAAATCTATACAATGAAAATTACAACCCTTTTAAAAGAGAGAGAGAGAGAGAGAGAGAGAGAGACAGAGAGAGAGAGAGAGAGAGAAAAGAGGATTTCAGAAAATGAAAAGATATTCCTTGCTCCTGGATAGGAAGAATCAACATCCTGAAAATGGCTGTACTCTCCAAATTATACAGATTTAATGCAATGTTATCAAAATACCATCAGTGTACCTCACAGATCTAGAGAAAACATCATTAAAATTTATTGAGAACCAGAAAAGACCTAGAATAACAAGTCAATCTTGGACAACAAAGGCAAGGCAAGAATCATTACAATTCCTGACTTGAAATTATACTGTAAAGCTACTGTGATAAAATCAGCATGGTACTGGCAAAAGCAGACCTGAGGATCAGTGGAATAGAGTAGAAGATGCAGAAGCAAATTCAAACACACTCAGCCACTTTATCTCTGACAAAGGGGCCAAACATGCCCACTGGAAGAAAGATAACTTCTTTAACAAATGTTGCTGGAAAAACTCTCTCTCCACATGCTGAAAACCAAAACTAGACTGGGTCTATCATTATGTGCCAAACTAAAGCCAAAATAGAGGAAAGATCTACACACTAAAATGGAAACACTAAATCTCCTGGAAGAGAAAATAGATGCAAATCTTGAAGACATGAGAGTAGGTAAACAGTCCATAAACAAAACCAAATTGCAAGGGAAATACTACAAAGAATCAACAACAATGATTTCATCTTATTGAGAAGTTCCTGCATGTCAAAAGAAATCACCAACAGAATCAAAAGACAATGCACAAATTATGAAAAAATCATAACCAACAATCACTTACACAAAGGATTTCTTTCCAAATTACATAAATAACTAAAAAAAATTGGCCCCCAATTCAAAGACTCAATCCAATCAATAATGGGCATGTGAGATGAATATACACTTCTCAGAGGAAGAAATACAATTGTAAAATGAATACATGAAAAATTGTTCCATAGCACTATTTGAGAAATGCAAATTAAAAGAACATTGAGATATCATCTCCTCTCAGAAAAAATTGGCTATCATAAAGAATCAACTAATAACAAATGCTGGAGGGGTTGTGGGGGGAAAGGAATCCTATTCCACCGCTGCTAGGAAGGTAGGGTGGTACAACCACCATAGAAATCAGTGTGGAGACTCCTCAAAAAACTAGGACTGGAAATTCCATTCAGTCCAGCTATTCTCCTTCTGAATATTTTCCCAAAAGAACTGAAAATATCATAGTGATATATGCACACCCATGTTGATAGCAGCACAATTTGTGATAGGCAAATCTTGAAAACAACCAAAACGTTCATCACTTCAGGGATGGGTGAAAAAAATGTGGTATTTTTATATGATAGGTTATTATTCAGATATAAAGAAAGACAAACTCAAAGACTATAGGTAAGTGGATGCAACTCGAAACTATACTCATAAGTGAAATAAGTAAGACCCACATATATAAATATCATATTGTCTCCCTAGTATAAGAATCTGAAAAAATAAGTAAAACCTGAAAGGGATAATAGATATAGTGAAATAGAAACAAACTGAATTTAAGGATTAAACAATGAACATGAAAGGAAGGAAAAAAGGAAGCAGGTTAAACATGCCAAGTATATAGATAGGATGGCAAGTACGTGATTGTACTGATAATTTCCATCAGTTTTTTTGAAAATAGCAGTTAATGTTTAGAATTTTCACCTTGACTAATTTTGTATGCTAGCATCGACAATCTCAGCAACTACATCATGGACAACAATGTGTAATACAAAAACCATGGTTGAATACCTCTCATCTTGGTCTTCTAAATGTGCACCATTTCTAATGTCTTATCAGCTATACTCTCTTTCAAATAATTGTTTTTAAAAACATGGAAAAAAATTAAGATTTCTTGAGAGCAAGCATTAATGTTCAATTGTTTGTACAGTTTTGCATAACTATATTTGTTAATCTGAGCAACAGGTTTGATGGTAGAAACAGATAATATAACAACCATTGTTAATTAGCTATTCCTGTTTTGAAAATGTGTAACATATGTATTGTTGTATGTTACCCTGTTTTTGTCTTTTTTCTATTTGTTTTTGCTTCTGTTTTTACTCTTCAAGGTAAAAGTAAGCTAAATTTTTTTTTTTACAAAAGAACTCAGGCTCTAGATTCAAAACCTCTGCCACTATGTAACCTAGGCAAAATTGCCTTAACTTTCAAGGTTTAATTTTCTTTTAAGTAGAATAGGAAAAATAGTCATGCCAATCTCATAAAGATGTAAATTGTTCTAAATTTAATGAACTCGTGCATTCATATTACAATAAGATGTGGCACATAAGAACTCAGTAAGGTTGGCCATTGTTATGTCACTCAATCACTATGTTTGTGTCATTATCATTTACCAGTGTCCCAGTGTGGTTGAGATAGTAATAGGCAGCACAACATCAAGGACAGAGAACCAAAGTCTGTGTTTTTAGTTTGTTTTTGTTTTGTTTTGTTTTGTTTTGTTTTAAACTGAAAAAAAGAAAGAATGATAAAACAGGCCTTTAAAAGCAGGCTATTAGGACAGTCACAGTGATCAACACATTGTATATTGTTATATTTAGAGTAGTTGTGCAGCTTACAAGATGTACTCATGAACCATTGTCCAGAAAATTGCTAGTATGAAACTTTACCCTCATTGAACCAAGAGAAATTAGCTATATGACTATTTTAACTGTCTTATGTATGTATATATTTTTCCTTTCCCCTCCTTTCCTCTCCCTTTTTGCCCATCACAGTTTTTCTCCTCTTTTGATCAATTTCTTCCCTGTTCATAATATCTATTGTACATTTTAGATCATGTTCAAAATCTGTTTCGGGAGAATAATATTCATTTCACCACATAGCATTTGGGTTCCTACCACATACTAAATACTATGCCATAGTTTCCAGAGTAATAGACTATACTCTAGAGGCAATAGGAGCCATTAAAGCTCCTATAGCAGATAACCCATAAGATCTAAATTACATTTTAGGAACATAGTTCAGGAAGCAGCATGAAGAATGAACTGGAGCATGGAATGATGCCAGGCACTTTCTAGCTCACCGGTCAGATAATTCAAGTCATGGTCCCAAGCTAAACTGTGGAAAAGTGGCTCAGGTCTTGAGAGACATCTTGACAAGAAGGAGCTATAAGCTATAAAGGAGCCCGATCAAGTGTGGGCGGTTACTGCCTTATGACGCCACAATTAATGTGGATGAATCTGTTGTTCATGCAGAGAAAGTCCCAAAGAATAGCGCTGCCTTGCCACACTGGCTGTAGAGTGGGCTGTAGAGTGGCTGTGAAGTGAAAGCTTGTAATGTACATGTGCAAGTTGGGTCCTCATCTAAGAAATATTCTGCTTCCAAGAATGTGAAATTTACATTAACAGTGCTCCTGAGCATGCCATATGAAAATAGTGCCAATTTACTCATTAAATAAGCATAAAACTACCAAGTTGAATCCATAGTTTGTATCTAGTCAACTCTTCTGTCTTTATAGGATAGCATCCTTGGAAAGCCAAAGACAAATTAAAAATTGATGGTGATCCCAACTTTGAGACCAAAGGGAAGTCACCATATGATAGCAATGGCTGATGCCATCAAGCTGTCATATTGGAGACAGTCTCTTCCTTGTAGAGCCTTCCAGACCACTGTGGACAAACTTCCAACTTTATTTATCAGGCTTTCCCATTTTATAGACATCTTGAAGGCTAGCTCCCTTCTCAAGGCACACTGCAGAAAGAGTCCAAAGTAGTGATAGATCTTATCTTTATTATTTCTAATTCATATTTACGGATCAACACTGTCCAACAAGGGGCAACCTCCAGAAAAGACACTGCAGGTCTGGTCCTTGGGTAACGACTTTGGAGTCTGCTGCTGGCTGGCTGCCTACAACACTAGCTTTGTAGTTGTAGGCCCTTGGCTCTGGTAATCATGCTACCCAGAGAAGAACTGCAAAGTGGCCCAGGAAGCAATGACTTGGTGCAGCCTTTCCATCCACCCTAATAGAGTTTCTTTTCTTTTCTAGCCCACAGCTAAGGATGTCCTTTATTGTCTTCTCTACTAGAGGAACAACCTTAATGAAACTAACAGAAGACAGGTAAGGATACTCTGATACTCTCCATCTCTATCATTAGAAAGTCAATCTCTTGAGTTTCCCTAATGCTTTGGTCTTACTTGATAATTTTAATCTTCTAGTTTTCTTTTTTTTAATAATTTTATTACTTTTAATAAGAAATAATGATGAGACAGTTTCAAAACACATTATAGGACAGCCACAATAATTACTTATGGTTTCCTCTTTATAGAACTCTTCAACTGTGTAACTGGGCCCTTCTGCTAGTCATCCTCTGGTGACTTTTGATAGAATTTCCTAATGTTGGTGAAAATTTTTGAATAACTAGATTGCATTAAGATAAATCTTATGTTTCATTGGTGACTCAGGCTGCTAAATTGGAGCAAAATGTTACCAAACCAAATTCTTAGGGACTGCATTTTCCTTAACTTGAATTATTCTGTTTGTGGATTCAGTTTTCAGAGATACACTAAGTACACCATGACAGAGGTAAGAGTTTGAAATACTATCCAATGTAATTAGCAAGAAAGGGATAGAAATGGATGGCTCGTGATGGCACAAAGTAAAAGAAAATTTAACTCAAGCATGGGAAAGTGTTGATGTAAAAGGAGTAGATAGACCTGCTTGAGGGGAAAAATACTCTTTGAGGTTTTACTGTAAGACTAGCAATAGAAGAAACACATCATCTAGTCATAGTTAGGAGGATACACTGGAAGATGAGAGAACATTTTTGCTACACTAATGACACTGAACGCATTTTTTTAAAAGCAATATGGTCCACAAGGGGAGAACACTGAGAGCATGCATGGATTACTGATAGATGGCATCTGTGTGTGTTACAGGGAAGGACCATATGGTGAGAGCAGTGGCCAGAAAGATTCAGGGGCCAGACTCTCTCTAGTATTAGCACAAGAGCCAACCTTGATCCTAAAGAACTACTGCGCTATCTTCCAGGGGTAGTGCCTCCCGTGGCCTAATCACTTCCCACTAGACCCTGCTTCTTAACACTGCCACCACCACCTCACAGCATCACCACCCAGAAGACCAAGCTTCCAGCATATTAAGCTTTGGAGAACACACACAAACCACACCCAGACTGTAGGAGCAAATATAGGGAGGCCAGGATGACTATATTCCATAACGATCTTCTTATAGGAATGAAAATGGAATCAACAGGGTGGTATAAGGTTTTCTGGCTCAAAACAATGAATCTTAAGCTAGTTACCATTTTTCTCCATACTTTTATTTCCCATCTATAATAAAGAGTACTTTGAACCATATAGAAGTTTGCAAATTCTGTTCTTCACTAAGAATATTCATATTTTTAAAAATTCATTCATATTATTGAGAAGTATGAAAAATAATATTTAAAAAATGGGGTCTCTTACCCTATTTTAAAAGAAGAAAAGGAAACTAAGACACTACTTTCCTAAGAAAATAATAAATATAAAAAAAGATAAAACTCAGACTGGAACTTGGACTCATCATTCTTTCAAGCTTACCATTAAGTAGAGAACCTTAAGATCCAAGAAACTTGTGTTTTTCCTTTAACATTGGCTAAGGATTTTGAAAAGCTGTGAGGAAATGTCTTCGGCCATCTGCAGGACTCTTAATCTTGCTCAGTCTTTATAATCCAATCTTTATCTATCGATGTCATTTATTCAGAGATGGGGAACAAGACATAGAGAAAACCTGTTGATCCTGCCAGGATCCAAGTACACAAGACTGGTATGGTGAGGCCTGAATGGGCATTAAATCAGTTGTAATTACTATGGTTCTTCATTCTTCTTCTACTTGAATTACTGGTATTTCAGGGTCCAGTAGGTGCTGGCCATCCTTGCAGGAGGACACATGCACTTATCAGCTCAAAACCAAAATCAGTCTCACCTGTTCTTCACATTCTGCTACAACCTGTGATACCCTCATGTTCTTTATGCTGATTTTACTTTCTGCATATACTAGAGTTCAGCAAGGAGGTCAAGCTCTTGTGTTGCTTATAAAAGATTTGTGTCTTACTGTTCACAGCCATTGGGGAGATAGGAAGGGCAGGGTGGGTATGGATTTCTAACTACTATCAAATTACCTAGGCTTTCTAATCTATTTGGGCTCATTATACTTATTGAAATTACTTATCCTAGGGACCTAATTGAATTTGTTGTTTGTGTCCCTTAAGTGGACTACTGTTAGTTTCTCATGCCCAAGTGGTGACAGAGGAAAGAATCTCTAACTTTGCAAGAGATGTCATTTAATATAGGCTAAATGAACATAAAACAACAGCCAAAAATACGTTACTGTGAGTTTCATGTGGTGATAGCTTGCCCTGACCATATCCTCAACTTTATGAATGTATAGGAGAGCCGTGGGCTTTAAGTGTCTTCTGAGGAGATTGAATAAAAAAAGAATCAGGTTTTTAGGTATTCTCGGCTAGTATTGATTTATGACTTATGGTGTCATAGTTGGGCCTAATCGCTGTATCTCATTTGCTATTCAGAAATTATCTATAAAACAATAAATGATCCATTATTATAGCTATACAATAGTTTGGAAAACTTACAGAGTTTAAAAACACTCTTCCAAAAGATATGAATTATGAAAGATTCATTTCAACAAAAAGAAAATATTTTTCATAAATCAGAATAAATACATAATACCAAAGTTGTATTTGCATTCAACTATTGGGTTCAAATATGCAAAGAGGAAAAGTAGGAAGTTCAAAGAAATAGAATGGCAAATATAGCATGTTGAAATGTAGCAAAGGAACTACAATGGAAATAATTATATGAGGGCTGGGGATTTAGCTCAGCAGCCCAGTGCCTGCCTGGCAAATGCAAGGTTCTCGGATCGATTCCCAGTACCAAAAAGAAGAGGAAGAGAAAGTCTCATAACCACTGTTACTGATTTCTGATGATACCTAAGTGATCATTTGAATCATTATTTGGTATGCAATTTAGTGTTTTTCTCTGGTTTTAAGATGTTATTGTTGTTTCTCAGTAGTTTGGTTATGACACGACTGGGCATGGTTTGAGTTCATCCAGTTTTGGCTTTGCTTAGCTTCTTGAATTGATAAGCTTGTGGAGTTTTTGTTTGTTTGTTTGTGTGTGTGTGTGTGTGTGTGTGTGTGTGTGTGTGTGTTTTGGTTTTTTTTTTTTTTACCAGACTTGGGAAGCTTGCAGCCATTATTTTTTGAATATGTTTTTCTGTACCAGGTACTTTCTCCTTTCTCTGGTGCTCCAACATTGTAAATGGTAGGCCTTTGATCTTATTTCAACCCATTGCTAAAGTTCTATTTATTTCTCTTTCAGTTTTTCTCCTTTTCTTCAAATTTCTGTTGAACTGTTCAAACTCATTGACCTTTTTTTGTCATGTTCTTTCAGCTACTCAGGCTATCTATTTAATTTATTACCAACATTTCATTTTTAAGTTTTAAATTTTCCATATGTTTCTCTTCTAAAGTTTTTATTTCTCTGGGCTGAGGAGATAGCTTGGTGGTCTAAGCATCCACCTGGTAAACCTGGCGAGTGCAAGGACCTAGTCTGGATCCCTGGTACCATATGCTATTGCAGATCCCAGAACCCTTAGAGCATACTGAGCTAGCCACAAAAACGGGGCATAGTTGTGTATGCCTGTAATCCTAGCCCTGAGGAAGCTAAGACAGGAGGATCACTCTGAGTCTAAGCTATGTAGCTCAGAGAGATCCTGAATCAAATAAATAAACAAAAGATATTATAAATGTTTTAAAAGATAAAAATAAAGTTTTTATTTCTCTACTAAAATTTTCTCTTTATATTTACTTCAAGTGTGTCTTCTTTGACTTCATGAAGTATACTTTTGGCTGCTTTAAAGTCTTATTTTATAATCCCAACATCTCTGGATTGGCATTTTAATTGTTTTCTTTTGAGAATTTATCACATTTTCTAGATACTTTGTATGTTGAGTAACTTTAGAGTATAACCTGAAATGTTCAAATGTAATGATATTTAGGCTAGGGATCGTGTTCAAACCCTTTCAGAAAATATTGACTTCTTTTTCTTTCTTTGCTTAAGCAAGCCATCACCCGGCTTGGACCTAGACCACAAGTTCTATCTCTTCTTGGGGGGGGGGGGTTAATGTCAGCTCAGTTTTCAAAAGCTTTGCTAAACTCTCTTAGATGTGCCCGAAGTCCAAAGTTGCTCAAGGATGTGCTGAGACTTACGCAGCTTCAGAAGCAGAAGGAAGTGTTTCTCCTCTTGCTCTCTCTTCTCCAAATACCTGCAAACCCAACCAGTGGGAGCCCTCTTTCCAAGTGCTATAATAAAGGCAGGATTTCTGTTGGCATTCTGTTCACTCACACTGCTGCCATGCAGTTCTCCAGGGAGGCCACTCTGAGGCAAAGGCAGGGATTTAAAAAAAAAAAAAAAATAGAAATCTACAAATGGAAATTTTCCTCACATTCTTTGAATCACAAGGACCTTTCTCCTCAGAGTTTCCCAGAAGTATAGGGATTTTCTTGGCCTTCCTTTTAGGTGATAGCTTTTGCCAAGTGACTAAGACCCTCTCTTAGGTGAAGACCCTGAGTCAAAAGGAGAGGAAAAATGTGGAATTCACCCCTGCCTGTGTGGATCATTTCTCCAAATTTAACAGTCCTCCCATAATCCATCAGCTTTGTTTACTTTTAAAAGTATTCTTGTGGTTGGTTTTTTCTTTTTTTTTTTGGTTTTGTTTTGTTTTTATTTCAACCGAAGTATTTTTTTTTTCTTTGCTGCAGTTAGCTGGAGACATGGACAGTACCAAGCATACTTTCTGGACTGTGTTGCTCCAGTTTTACCAACAATGATGCTGAGGTTCAGAGAGTTTATATAACTTACTCAAATCAAATAACAAGTGAAAAACAGAACTCGTGTTGTGATTTCTGCCTTCTCGAGTTGCTCCAGCTCATGAACTCTTTGTCATATCATGATGTTCTTCCAAGATTTCTTAGCTGCATCAATTTAAACAATTAGCAAATCCTAACGTTTTGTAAGTCATCTCATTAGCATGACGGAGGGTATAATGTTAACTGAAGTACTATCAGAATAAAATAATTTAGTGCTAATTTCTATCAGCTGTGACTGAAAAACATGGCCTGTGTTTAAATTTATGAATAATTGGTTATATTAAAAGATATGTTATCATTATTCTCCCTCGAAATATTCCTCCTTGTTTGAAGCACATATATTCCATCGTTTTTCAGTTGCACTGTTGTGGCTGTCTCAGTATCCTGAATGGACTGATAATGATTATGTTTAGTGGTTCTATTGACCTTGGGGACTAACCAGAAGTCATGTGGTGCTAGACCTGATGAATAAGGTGGATAAGGACATACCGTGATGTTTTTACAAGCCCACCTTTCCGCTGGATGGCACTTGGTATCAGCATTCTGCACATATTTTTAATCATGCTTGTCGGGACACTCACAAAAGAGGACTTCCAAAACTACTTAAGAGAGTATCGAGAACCATGGGATAAGTGTGTTCCAAACAAGAGAAAGTATTTTGAGAGGATTAATTGCCATGGGCCTTTTACCGAAATAAATTTGATATGTGAACATTTGTGGTATCTTTTGATCACTTCCACACATGATTCCCTGAAAATTTCAGGGTAGTATTGTCCCAGGCACTAACTGAAACATCTCAAATGTTTCACCATTTGGAAATGAGATCATGTGAAGCAAGTCCATCTATTCAGTAAAATCAAGAATACACCTTCAGGGCCAGAGAGATAGCGCAACAGACTAAGTGCCTGCTTAGGCAAGCACAGAGACTGGGGGTCAATCCCAGGCACTACATGCCATGCAGGCTCTACCCCCAGGTGCACTGAGCAGGTCACCAAGACCAGGCATGGTGGTGTACACCTGCAATCCCAGCACTGGGGAGGCTGAAAACAGGAGGATCACTATGAGTTGAAGCTGTGTAGTGAGACCCTGTGCCAAGTACCTAGATCTGAATTCTGTATTGTATATATTTCTCAGAAATTTAGTGACCCTATTCATAATCATGATTGGATGTATAGCATCCTTTCTATACTTACTCATAAATTTTAATTTAAATCACTATGTTTTCTTGAATTCATTTATAATATAAAGTATGTGGGCAATATCTAACTTTTCCCCCCATTAGCCAGTTTTTCCAAATCCATTGTGGAGCAACTGTTTGCAAAGTGCTTAAAAAGTTAGACTTTTTAGGGTCAGCCAAAAAGCTCAGCAGATTAAAGCTCCTGCAAGCAGTGACAGGGGCCCAGGGTTCAATCCCTGGGGCCTGCTGTGCCGGTCCCACCCTCAGAGCATGCTGAGATGACTATTGAGACTCAGTGTGGAGGTGCACACCTCCAATCCTAGCTCTTTGGAGGCTGTAAATAGGCAGATCACTATGACTCTGATCTAGTAATGAGGCCCTGAACACCCTGTAGGCCCTTCCATAAAATACAAAAAAAAAAAAAAAAAAAAAAAAAAGAAGTTAGACTTTTTGATAGACTTGAGTCCATTACTGAGTTTTCTGTTTTACTACTATTCAGTTCTGTTTTTCTGCCTGTGTCTCTACCCAGACCATATTGTTTTAATTAGTTTTAACATCTGGAGAGCCAGTTCTTTTTCATTTCTAATATTGGGCAAAAACCTACTTGATCTTTAGTGGATTTTTCCAACCATGAGTATTTTAAATAATTTTTTATGTTCTAAAATATCCTCGCAATATTTGAATTTGAATGTAGAAAGTAAGGATTAATCTCAGCAACAATGACATTGAATTTTTACTACATAGTACTGTTTTTAAAGACTACATCACTTCTTTTTTATGTCCTTTGGTAAGATTTTATTCATAAGGGGCTGGGGAGATAGCTCCGAGGCACAAGTGCCTGCTGGGCAAGTGCAAGGTCGTGAGTTCGAACCCTGGTCCCACCAAAAAAAAAAAAAAAAAAAAAAAAAAAAAAAAAAAAAAAAAAAAAAAAAAAAAAAAAAAAAAAACAACTTTAGCCGGGCGTGGTGGCTCACGCCTGTAATCCCAGCACTTGGGAGGCTGAGGCAGGAGGATCATTGTGAGTTCGAGACCAGCCTGGGCTACAAAAGTGAGCTCAAAGCCAGCCTGAGCTGCACAGTGAGACCCTGTCTCAAAAAGACAAAAAAAAAAAAAAAAAGATTTTATTCATAAACTAAAACTCATAGAGTGCTTAACTTTACTCTCAAGCAATTTAAAGTTTTTTCCTTCCATTGTGAGTGAAATATTTTTCCGTTCTCTTACATGAATTGCTGTTCATTACTAGAGTTGGCAACTCAGTTTTTGGTCCATAGACATCTATTAAACTATAAAATGTTCTAAACTATGTACATGTGAGTGAGTTTCCTGTAGAAAGAAGTAGATTGCAGCTGAAGTAGCCTATAATGTCGCTGTCCAAAAAGAAATTTATGAAATGCTACTTTTGGGGGCAACTATTGGTTTTTGAGAGATACTTCTCATCCCACATTTTAAGTGAGACATTTTTTTGGTTTGAATACTTTTCTTAATTACCTAGTGATCTATTTAATTTATTCTTCACTTCTGTTTAGTGTACTTTTAAAAATTCAATGACTCATTTTATTCTTTTGCTATCATTAATTTCTTCCATCTGCTTCTTATATACCATTTTTCCTGGTTTCTTGAGATAATAATTTATTCTTTATGTTTTGTCTTTTCTCAGTAAAAAAGAAAAGAACCACAGTGGATTAAAGTGCCTGCAAGGAGGCACAGGAGCCTGCCATGCCAGCGCCACCCCTGGTGCACCCTGAGAGGGCAATTGAGATTGGGCGTGGTGGTGTGCCTGTAATCCCAGCTCTTGGGAGGCTATAAACAGACAGATCATTACACTACAAGTCCAATCTAGTAGTGAGACCCTGAACACCCTGTAGACCCTTCCAAAAAAAAAAAAGAGCCAATATTGCTACAAATTCATTTAAAAGTGATCAGGATTCTTGAATATGCCTGTTCTCATTTGTTTTCATGCCTAAATCATTTTTAAGTTTATCCTTGACTAAGAATAATTTAAGAGATGATTTCATGATTTCTATGTGAGTTTTCTTTGCAATTTTTTTCAATTTCTAGAGCTAATAGATTTTCTTCAGATTGTGGTTAAACTTTAATTCTTTTACATCTATTGGTAGACTACTATGTTATCAAATTTTGTCTATAATCCAGGGCTATTAAAATTTTCAAATATATATATATATATATATATATATATATATATATATATATATATAGTCCACTCAGCTATCTTGCTGGCCCTCAGGCTAACATTTTAGTAGAATTTGAAATTCTTATAGGTAGGCTGTGTTTCTTCCCAATTTTCTAAAGATAATGACATATTGTTAGCTTTCATGTATTAGTGAAATAAGAAGCACCAACTTAGTATCTCCTTCTTTTGTTGGTAGCTTGATTTCTCCTCTTGATATCTGTAGAGCTTCTTTCTTCAACTTTGATATTTTTTAAAATGTCAATAGGATATATCTAGGTGTGAGTTTTTCGTTAACTTTGTATTGTACTTACATCAGTCTAGTAAACCATTCTAACTTCTTCAGTTTAAACATTTCCCTTCTATTATTTTTATTACTACATTTTTGTATGTTCATACAATATTTAATTTCTTTATTATTATTTTAAGTTTTGGTGATATATTTCAATCAAGTCTTGTAGTAGATAACCAATTCAAGTTATTTATTTTTACTTTTTGTTTTTGCAACACTCAATTTGCTTTTCACTGCTTCCTTTGCTTTTTTTTTTTTTTTTTTTTTTTTTTTTTTTTTTTTTTTTTTTTTTTTTTTTTTTTTTTTTTTTTTTTTTTTTTTTTTTTTTTTTTTTTTTTTTTTTTTTTTTTTTTTTTTTTTTTTTTTTTTTTTTTTTTTTTTTTTTTTTTTTTTTTTTTTTTTTTTTTTTTTTTTTTTTTTTTTTTTTTTTTTTTTTTTT
>PVJA010003442.1:0-13855 GCA_004027025.1 Myocastor coypus | reverse complement strand
TTATTTTTATTTTTTTTTTTGATATTGGGAATTGAACTCAGAACCTTGCACTTGCCAGACAAACACTTATTCTACTGAGCTATCTCCCCAGCTTTCACTGGACTTCTCAATTGTCTGGATATCTCTGTCAGTCTGTTTCATGCCTTCGAATTCTTTCCTGTATTGTTCATTCAGTGTTTCCATCATTTTTCTGTTCTCCTCTATTTTTCTGTCTATGTCTTCTTTTGCTATTCTGAGCACTTCTTTCACAATTGATGTGCTTTCTTTTTAGACCTGAGAGATTATTTCTGATCTTAGTTCATTTCTTTACCTCAGTTGCTATCATCTCAGAGATTTCTTTTTTTTGGGGGGGGGAGGGGCACCAGGGTTCGAACTCACGACCTTGCACTTGCCCAGCAGGCACTTGTGCCTCGGAGCTATCTCCCCAGCCCCTGATCTCAGAGATTTCAAGTATGTGCTTTCCAGGTTCTTGTCTGTCATTGTCTCCTGGATTTGTTCTGGGTGCGTTAGAGGACTGAGATTGCCTTTTGCTCCTGTATTTTTGCATTTTTGAAGCTGCAAGTAATCACCCAGACAGAATCTGGCAGAGTCCACCAAAGTTCTTAAATGGCCCCAGGAAAACTCCACACCTGCATGCACTGGGCCTACAGATCACACTCTCCTGCATCCCACAAGCCACTCAGCATCCTCGTAAGTTCTTAAAAGTTTAGGTCAGCACCAGCAGAAGCTTCATGCTGAGTGTTGGGGGCTAAGGAAGGTCAAAGATTACCAGAGCCCCACAGGATGCCCAAAGTCTGCCAAAGTTCTTAAATGACCACATATTTTATTTCTACAGTATTATTTCCTACTCCTAAATTGTTTTGTGTGATTCTACCATGTTATTTTAGAGATGAACTTTTTTCCTGATAGATATGAATTAAAATTTGTTATATGTGTCTCTCTGTTCCTCATGAGTTTATTTCAGTAAGGATGTTTTCTCAGACTTCTAAAATTGGCTCTTTCTATTGCTAAGACTTTTTTTCATCAGCACAGTGGCTTACTAAAGAATAAACTAACTAGGTTTTTTAGTACTGAGGTTTGAGGTGATTTCTCTTTATTGTTGATGATGGTAAGATCTCAAGTTAAAGAAAATAGTTACAGAGTCTGGAAGGTATGGTTTTAGCTTGGTACTAGAGTGCTTGTTTAGCATGCAGAAGATTCTGTGTTTGAGCCCCAGCACCATTAGTGGAAACAAGAGAAGAAGAGAAAGACAGAAAAAAAATGGGAAATTTAAAGGTACTAAAAACTTTTATTACAGACCCAGCTGTCTTTCCAAAGTAAAGAGGAAGCAGAAGGCAAAGGAAGATGGCCAGGGCTCAATGTGGGATCACTGTGCAAACAATTCCTTCTCCCAGTAGAGGGGCCTGGTGGTACATGCCTGTAATCCCAATACTTAAGAAACTGAGGCAGGCATACCACCATAAATTCAGGGTCCACCTGAACTACATAGCAAGACCCTGTCTCAAATAACAAAACAAAACAAAAACAAACAACACCAACAAAAACCAACCAACAAAATATTCCTTGCCCCATCTACACAGGCTTCATTCTCCTCATGACCTGGAATCCCAAGACAAGAAGAGTGTGTCTTTCCCTTGTTCTGGTCTTAGTAGCTCTGTTTTGTGCAGGAACTTTAAGTTTCTTTGTTGAGTATGACATGCTTGCCTATCTGCCAGCAGAGGAAAAGCAGTTTCTCTATTATACAGGTCTAACTTTATCTACCAAAATTTGGAAAGGGAAGTGAACATTGATATGGGTGGACCAAAATCTCTGACAATAACTAGAAATTTTACCTTTCTTCTGAACTTTGCAAGATTAAAAAAATAAAGCATAGCAAAATAATCATGGGTCAAAGAACTATCATACTTTATTCAACCCACTGACCTCATTTTACTGCTGAGGATAATGCTTTCCAAAGAGATTAAATTATTTGCTCAAATTTGTTCATGCTACCAAGAGTGAAATTTTATTTTTAATTCACAGAATTACTTTAAATCCAGTGAGTTTCCATTATCATGTAATGGAACATTCTACTTCTGTAGGCATGCTGCTGCCTATTGCTTCTTATCTCTGAGCTATTTAAACAGAAGCTAGCGCTGTATATAAGTATATGTACATGTATATGCATGTATGTGTGTATCCATGTATAACCTTTTATCAGGGACTTATTGTGTGCCAATAAGCTAAAATACTTTCCTGATGTATACAAGGGGAAATAATAGTATTCACCCAATAAGGCTATTATGAGCATTGCATTATTTATTACATATATTATTATCAATAGAGATGCTGAGGCAGACAAGGCTCAACTCCACTCTGGTGTACAAGTGCAGAAGCCTGGATGCATATCTAGGAAACATGGTCCCTATGTCCACCTTTTAATTACTATGTTCGTGGATTCACCACAATTTTGTTAGTATGCAGAGCAGTAAATTTATTTAAGGAAAAAACACAATCCACCACTTACAAGCTATTTGATTCTTCAGCGAAAGAGGTTACTGAAAGAGGGTACCCCTTCCAAGCATTTCATCTCCATGGCCTCGCAAGCTGAAGCTTGGAAGCATTCCTCACAAAGAGGTTAAGAGTGCTCCACAGATGGGTTAAGAAGTTCCGCATCTTGCTTATTGCTTAAGGAGCTGGAGTGAAAGCCAAGAATGCTTGGTTCAGAGTGCTGAGTGGAAACCAAGAGACCGCATTTCTCTATCCCCCCTCAGTCATCTTTCAGTTTGGTTGAAAGTGTGGTTTTGCCATTAGTGTCACAGGGGAAAATGACATACCCTGGACACATCATTTGATTCCTGGAGCAGAATGATTATAGGCTGCTATTACCAACAGACGCAGTTCTAAAAGCGTTTTCTAAATTTAAAAACAAGGGGGAAAGAAGAGTGTTCAGATATTTACTGCTTGAAAGGACATGTATTCATTGCATTTTAAAGTACTTATCATTTATTTGTGAGAGTACTTGATGGAAAAATACTGAAGGAGTAGGACATTTATGTGTTCCCTTTTCTTATTGATTGAAATGTAACAAACAGCACAAGGACTCAATCCACAAACAAATTTGCACTTCTCTGTGCTTCCATTTTGTTATCCACAAAATAATGTACCCATATCTCTACCCACAGAACTTATAACAAAATTAATAGTGCAATATGCCCTCAGTAAGCACTTGTTACTACTATAATGGTGGTCGCTAGTTTGGATAAATAGCTAGCAGGTCAACCAATGTTCTCCCCTACAAAGCCTACCACAAATCATCCCAGCATATACCACAGTTACTTGAAAAAGTGACTCTACAGTTCTTCTTGGCCAATGCCCTTCACTGAAGTTTTTAAAGTTTTCTCAATCTATCATTGTAAAGAGGAGCATAAATAGAAAATAATATTTAATCATGAAGACAGGTGAAAGTTGTTGCTTTCTTTATCTATTGGCTCCAAAAAACTTAAATCACAATTATGATAACAAGAGCCTACTTCAGCAGATTTGTGAAGACACCAATTTGTGTGGGTAGGGTAGCTACTGTTTCTCAAACTGCTCTTGGAGTGTCTTGGTTAGTAATAGAAATTAAATGTGAATCTCTCATGCCCTGGATCATCTTTTCATGTAACTTAGGGAAGGCAAGAAAAGGTTTTATTTTTTCATCTTTATATTGTATACATATCCACATTCAATTCCATAGTATGTAATGTTCGATTTTATGTAAATGTCACATTGAGTGCTTTCTCAAATGTGGGAATATAATTTAGGCTTCAGAAAAGAATGCATTCTGTCTCACATGTGTTTGTGTGCTGTTACATACCACATTTGAATACCACCAATACAACAGAGACCACGTAGACTTTGTGGCAAGGCCCAGCCTGGGTTCCCGTCTGGGCTCCACCACCAAACGTGCATTACTTCACCTCTATAACTGTGTTTTCTCATGTGGGCAATAAAGATGATAGTGCCCACCATACAGTGTTGATATGAAGTATTTGTAAATTAATGTATGGAACGTGCCCAGCAGAAATCCAAGTACCATTCAGGAAATGGTACTCATTTACTCCCTTGCAATCTCCCTAGTGGAAAATACAAATACTATAAATAATAGCTGCAAATGGACAGAGCAACAAGCAGAAACACCTGCCTTGCCTGGCTAAAGGCAGGCATGATCAATTTCAGAAGTGATCAACAGAACCAATGAATGATGGCATTCTCATATCCAATGATAGCTCTGAACCTTGAGAAATTTTCTATGGTCCCACACAAACAATCTCGGTATTGGTCAATATCAGGCAGTGATGCTCGTGTTTGTCACATGACTTAATACCACCCTGACTGGTGATCTATTGAGCTCTGGATTCAGTACTGCCTTGGATAAGCCCTGAGTACTTCACTAAAATCTCCAGGTTCTTCACTTGCTCCTCACTTCAATGAGTTTTTTAAGATTATTAAATATCTATGGTATAATAAAAGTCTATAATGATAGTGAATACCATTAGACATCAGCAAGCTTGCAAAATAAAATGTTACAGGTAACACCTCCTATGTGTATAGAATCTGTTCTTCTTATTCTCTTTGGTGCCCATGGAAAGTCAGCTGTATTGTTCTGAGCTGCCAGGACTTGGTAGAACTCAGAGTCTCACACTTTCATTGCACATTTGAGAAAAATGAAGTTCAAGGAGGCTAGTTGGCATAGCCTGGAAGTCACTGAAGTCTTCCACCAAAATGCATGCTATTTTGAATGGATATTGGCACTGAAGCAATGGGAAGAATGGGAAGAGTTTACTTTATGTAGGAGGTAAAATTGGAATTATTTGAATTTTGGAACATGCTTAAATTCTAGCAAAGGGAAATCTAAACAGACATATGAGGAAAAAGTTAGGCATGGTGGTAACACATCTGTAACCAGAGATCTCTATGAAGTTGAGGAAAGAGGATCAAGTCCAACCTGACCATTTTAGTAACTTAGCAAAATTAAAATAAATAAAGGACTCAGGGATGTAGGTCAGTGTGGAGACCCTACATTCAGTTCCCAAAGCCCAACCAAGAAAAAAAAAAGAAAGATATTGGAGAAATAACAACTCATGAGGTAGGAGATGGCAGAATGTAATGGAAATCAAAAGAAGAAAATATGTTTACATGATGAAAGAATCACCTGTGTCATACTGCAAGAGACTGAGTAAAAACCAGAGATGTGTCAGCAATGTGGAGGCGTTAACAAAAGTGCTAGCGGTGTTATGGAGACAAAAGTCAGAGCAGAATAATTAAGGACTTCCAATTTTAAAATGAGAAAGATAGTTTTGTCTCTTTCTCCTCAAGGAAGCACCCAACCTAGGAAAACCTGAAGCAAAGGCACATTTCCCATCATTGAGGAAACCACGAAATGTGAACCAAAATCATGACATATGAAGAGAGGAGAAGGAGTAGTAAATGATGTAACAGTGTGGAAAAAACTCAAGTACAGCCAAACTTCACTGAATATTAGAAAATTTCATCAGAAAAGAAAGGGAGAAGAAGAAGCATGTGTATTAAGATGTGTATTATGGGGCTGGTGAGGCCGCTCAGTGGACTAAGTGCCTACTTAGGCAAGTTCAGGTACCAGAGTTCAATCCCCAGCACCACGTGCTGTTCTGGCCCCACTACTAATGCACTGAGTCAGCCACTGAGTCCTGGTGTGGTGGCATAGGCCTGAAATCCCAGAGCTAGGGAGGCTCACTGTAAGCCCAAGCTGAATAGTGAGACCCTACACCAAATAGACAGAGAGAAAAAGAGAGACAGACAGACAGACAGACACAGACAGAGACAGAAAAAAGGAGAATGTATATTATGAAGAAAGAAGCAAATAAATAGGCCAATAACTAGAGGAAAGTGTCACATCCAAAAAGACATTCTCCTTAAGATGAAAAATATATACTTATATAATAATATAGTCAGCCCCTGGTATTTTTCTTCTTTACCAGAGTCATCAATATTTAGAAATAACCTGTATAGGATATCTGTTTCTTGTTAACAGTGTAGAGGGATGTGAAAAACCTTCATTTCCATAGTCAACCAGAACAGCCAAGACAAAATAAAATTCATATGTTTCCAGGAGGCTGGCAGAGACACAGGAAGCACTGATGAATGGAATTATAGGGAAACAAGCCCTTTATAGCTCATCAGAAATCTGGTAAAGCTTCCATGCTTGAGGTTGGATGCCTAATCTGGGTATGGGTAGCTGGAAGACTTGGTCTGCTCTGGACAGAAATTTGCAGGAATGAAGACAATTCAGTGAAACCTAGACAACAGTGTGTGCATGAGAGCCGGGTTAAGTTCTGAAATGAAAACGAAAATCTCAGTCTCATAGTCCCCTTTCATACACGTTCACGTCTTCATTTTTTCCAAGAAAATAACAGTGAAACTGTCTGAAAAGTAGAAATCACAGTCATGTGGATTCCTGCACTGCTTGGATCCTACAGTCCACCAGAATGGAATGCAATGGTCAGACAAAAACATCTGAAGCTGCCCCTAATCCCATCCCAGCTCATGTACGGAAAAGATCACAAAAGCAGGAAAGAGCAGATGGCTGGGAGTTAGGCTAATAACAGGGAGCACACTCTAATTAAAACTGTTGCCCATCCCAGGCACAATCTATCTCAAGGAGGACTCTAAATGAGCAGCTTCACCCCCAGCTCACACAGAATGAAAGCCTTATGCTCTGCCGTGAGTAAGCATATTAGATCAGTATTATATCTAAATTTCTGCTGCCCTTTTTTTATACCCAGTGTACAAAGCACAATTAAAAGATTAAGCAATATGGGCAACACCAAGGAAATGTGACCTATAATAAAGGAAAATACAGATAGCTTACTTTTGGAATTAGACAGGGACTTTCAAGCACTGATTATAAATGTGTAACTAAATTACAAGAAGGGGTAGTACAATGGTGATTATAAGGACAGAAGAAAGAAAAACTCAAAAATACGTAGTAAAAATTGTGAAACCAAAAAATGTAACATCTGAAATAAAAAATTCTTTAGGTGGATATGAAAATCTGATCAGAAATAGCAGCAAAAAGATAATGAATTTATAAACAAGTGAATAGAAATGGAAAAGTCTGGAAGGTGAGATGAAGAAATGAGCAAGGCCCTGTGACTTGTGTGGTAATATCCAGTGGTTTCAGTAATATATGTGCAAGTAGAATACCAAACATGGAATATCACACACACAGACTTGGAGATCTCTCAGAAGAACAAATACCAAAAAAAAAAAAAAAAAATTAAAAAAAAAATCATCTTAGCATTTCATAGGCAAATTTCTGAAAAAATGCAAGGTCAGGCATAGAGAAAGCAGAAAAGACCTGTTGCAAACAGAAACAACACTGAGAATAGCAAATCACTATCATCAGAAAAAAATCATATGGAATACAGCAACGCTGTGAACCCCAAAAGAGTGAGCCTACCAGGCAAGCCAAGCTATTAGAAAGTGGGCAAAATAATGAAGTCAACAATAGGAAAATGACATGACAGGATAAGTCAATGCATATCAGTTACAGCCATCAATGTTAATGGTATCGACTCACCAATTAAAAGAAACTGACTGGTGAAATGGATAAACAGCCAAGATCCAACAATATGCTGCATGTAAGAAATACATTAAATTAAAAAAGAAATTCATAGACTAAAAATTGAAGGATTGAAAATAATTCCCCGTGCAACAGGAATCTAGAAAAAAGCAGGGGTAACTGTTCTCTTTGCAGACAAAGTAGATTTGAAACCCATACTAAAAAGAGAGATAAAAGCCACTACATGTAAAAAGAACAATCCAAGAGGAAGAGATACAATCATAAATATATATGCACCAAATACCACTGCACACAAATATATAACACAAGTATTAAAAGTCAAATAAGTATTAATACAATTATAATGGGGACATCAATACCCCGCTGTCATAAAAAAATAGATCAACAAAACAAAAAATCAACAATGAAATATTAGTTTGTTCAAACCTTTGAACAAATGGATTTAGTATGTGTCTATAGAATGTATCACCCCACAAAATCAGAATGTTCATCCTCCTCAACTGTGCACAGGATGCTGTCCAAAATACAGTACATAAGCTCATAGAACATGTTTAAATATATGCAAAGGAATTGAAACCCCATGAATATTATCAGACCAAAGCGGAATGAAATTGGAAGTCAGTAGCAAAAGAAATCACCAAAATTTTATAAACTCATGAAAATTAAATAACACCTTCCCAAACAACCAGTGTATCACAGAAGAAATTAAAGAATAAAAATTTCTAGCTGTCTCTCAAAGGATTATTATCTGGAATATATTAAGAACTCAAAATATCAAAATCAGACCCCTAAAATTTAAAGACCCAACCAAAAAATGGATATCTGAAATGAATAGATACTTTTCAGATGAAGCAGTAAAAACAACAAATAAGTTTTTTAAAATATGCAAATTAAAACAATGCTGAGGTTCCATCTCACCCCAGAAAGAATGGTTAGTGTCAAGAAATCAACCAAAAACAAATGCTGAAGGACCTGTGGGGATAAGTAAATCCTTCTCCAAGGTTGGGGGAAGTGTAGACTGGTGCAACCACTGTGGAAATAAGTCTGGAGATTCCTCAAAATCTAGGACTAAAGGTCCAATTTGACCCAGCTAGTCCTTTTCTGAGTATCTTTCCAGAAGAATTAAAACATCATGATACAGCAATATGTGCTCCCCTGTGTTTATAGCAGTATAGTTGGTAATAGCAAAATCTTAGAAATAGCCCAAATGTCCATCAACCAATGAATGGATAAAGAAGGTGTGCATTTTGTAAATACAACATATTACTACTCAACCATAAAGAAGAATAATCTTGAGACACAGCTAGGTAAATAGACGTACCTTGAGCCCATACTCTTAAGTCACATAAGTCAGACACACATGTGTAAATACCATATTGTGTCTCTGATGTGAGAAACCAGAAGTGTAAATAAGGACCAAAATGTATAATAGATATTATGAAGTAGGAAGAAAATTTTCAAATAGTAAAGGAAACTAGGGAAAAGAAAGGGGGGAACAAAAGGGGGAAAAAAGTGGAAAAAGAAGGAAAAAATGGAAACAAAGCTTTTATAAATAATGAGGGAAAGCGGGGTTGAAGGGAGGGTATGGGAATGGGAAAAAGAAGAAACAACTTATGTACAGGTAAAAATTCCCCATGATTAGTGTGATAATGATACAGACCTAAATTGTACCAATAAACATAATTTTAAACAAAGAAAACAATCTCTTTCTCCTACTTCAGTGAGAAAAAAAATTTGTACCAATAGTGCTTAGAAAAGTTATCATGTCTGCATCTCATACTCTGAACAACTACTATGTAGACAACAATATGCATTGTATTAATTATTGTGGCTATCCTGCCAACATGTTTTGCAACTGTATCATTGTTATTTCTTATTAAAAGTAATAAAAAACTTAAAAAGAAAATATCATATATAATCCAGAAAGCAAAAGACTGATTACCTTTAAAGAGATGAAAGGAAAGAAGAAAAAAAGCTTAAAATTCTGTATTTGGCCCAAACATCCTTAAAACTGAAAGAATATTTTAAAAGATTTTTCATAGTGGTAAGGAAATCATCACCAGAAAATCTATGTTACAAAAGTACATGCCAAAAGAAGTCTAGAGGCCAAATGAAAATGTCAGGTATAAGCTAGATGTACAAGATTAAAAAAAAATAGAAATTATCAACCTAATATATAAAAGTTAAATGTCTACAGACTATTGTTACCCTTTCTTACTTTTATGGAAAGACAATTTAACCTTTAGACCAGAAATAACACTGCTCAATAGTCATGCCCTACCCCATTCCTATACCCACTTCATAGTTGCGTCCTATGGTTTCATCTCTTCTGGTTTCAATATTAAGTGGAAAATTGCAGAAATAATTTGTAATTTTTAAATGCATGCCTGTCTGAGTAACATGATGAAATCTTACACAGTCCCGTCTCATTCACCCAGGATGTGAATCATTATTTTGTCCAGTGTATCTATGCTGTTTATGCTACCCTCTCATTTTTCCATAGCTGTCTCAATAATTGCCTGTAATGGCATCGGTACATGTGTTAAAGTATTCCTTATTTTTATTTATTAATAGTCCCAAAGTAAAGAACAAGGATGCTATTCTAATATCCTAAGGAGGCATAATAAAATACTTCCTTTTGACAGAAAGATAAAAATTCTACATCTCATAAGTAAAGGCAATACTGCGTGCTGAAGTTGCTAAGATCTATGGGAAGAACAAATCTACCCATGAAATTGTGAAGAAGGAAAAATAAACTAATGCTAGTTTTGTTGTCAGATCTCAGACTGCAAAAGTACGTGATTAGTACTTAGTTAATGTTAAAAAGACATTAAATTTATGAGTGGAACCCATCAACAGAAAACATGTTCCAAATGATGACAACATGCTGTGTGGAAAGCACTGTGTCTGTCACTAGCAGCGAATCTGTGGCACACGTGCCACAGGGGTAAATGTTATCATTGAAAGCCCTGAGAGGTTGGCCATCACCGGTCTATATGAAGACTTCAGCAAGTGGTCTCTTGAAAAGAATGACACTGTCATGACATCCCAGACTATAAATAAGAGATAATTATATAGATACAGAAATAAACTTGGATTGAAAAATATCAAAATTAATGGACAAACTATACAGGAAAAAACAGTCTACATAGGGTTCGGAGCTATATGAGGTTTCAAGCATCCATTAGGGATCTTGGAATGTATCACTGGAGGACAAGAAGACAAACTACTGTTACAGTTTAATATAAATACGTAAATAAAAATATATAATAATAACAGTACAATGGATGAAGTGTTATATAAATGTATAATATTCAAATATTCTCTTGTTTTATGAGGAGTGGCATATTATTAATTTGTCAGCCTATGGTAAAATAAAAATATATATTATAGTCTACAAAAAAATGCTGAAGAAGAAGGAAAAGTGGGAGACGGGAGAAGGAAGGAGATAATGATGATATGCAGTTTTATGTGTTTAAAGAGTCAGTAGATGGTGTTAGGTAAGGTATAAGAAGGGCTGGTCAGATAGCTCACCAGACTAAAGCACCTGTTTAGGCAGGGCAGGGACTGGAGTTCGATCCTCATACTGCTGTGCTGGCCTCGCACACTGGACGCCCTGAGACAATGACCAAGACTGTGGTGGCAGGCACCTGTAATCTCAGCACTTGGGAGGCTGAAAACAGGAAGATCACTACAAGTCTGAGCTGTGTAAAGAGACCCTGTAGACCCTGTACTAAATATATTTTTTAAAAAGTATAAGAAAAAATCTTGATCAATGCAAAAAAATATAGGAAAGGAGAAAGAACAGAATTGATTATTAAAGAAAGGTTGGTGGCAGGATACCCATCATATCAATCTGATACTAAATATAAGATGAATAAATTATTTCAATTAAAACACAAAGAATGACACACTGGATAATGGCCAGTGTATCTCCAATCTACTGCTGAATGGAGAAAACATCCCAGGTGTTCATAGTGTGAAGTAATAGTAATCAATTATGGAGCTGCATTTCATTATATGTTCAGCAGGGGACTGGATTCAGCTCGGAAAGATGATATGTTTGAGGTAGACAAAGGCTTCCCTGTCAAGACGGTCTTTCCTTCTCAAGGAGAGATGGAAGACCAGGTAACAGCCACACACTAAGGAGGCAAACCCCAAAAGCACAGGCGCTAACACAGCCTCATCCTTCCTCATGCTTACATGACTAAAGTTGTATAATCTCACCGGCTACTGCATGTTATGTGGCCAGGTGCAGATCCCAGGTACAGACTATACGCAGGCAGAAATACTGGGAGATATGACCTCTGGAAGCCTGAGTATAAGCATCTACCACAAACAGTTATATATGAATTTTAAATGCAAATACAGTGATGTATTTAAATGAAGTAATAGGAGAAAATGTACTATGCAAACACTAATCATAAAGTTGGAATGGAAACCAAAAAGCTCAAAAGTTGAGTATTTTAAAAGATCAAATGGATAAACTCCTACTAACACTGATGTTTAATAAAGGAAGAAAATACAACTTACAAATACAGTAATATGTGGAATGAAAGGGGGAATATTATTAGAAATCTCACAGGTGTTAGAATTAAAAGGAATATTGTACACAACTTTATAGAAATAAATTGAGCAATTACAAAGGAAGTGAACAGACTTTGTGCTTGTATATACAACAGATCAATTATACTTCACTAAGATACATAGCAAAAGAGCTTTTAGGTCAGCCTGCATCTTGTCATAATTCATCTTGGCCTACCTTCAGGTAAAGGGAGAAATCACGACTTATATACATTATAACAAGCAGTCAGTTTGCTGCAGAACTCCATGATTGAGAAGGTAACAGCAAAGGGCCACTAATCTTTTTTCTGTCCATTGTATTGTTGTTTTGTAGTCAACAGCTGGAACCATGAGGCCATCTGGAATGTCTGAGAATAGCATTAGTGATATTAAATACTGATATGTGTTTATAAGTTAAAACTTCAAAGCCAACAATTGCAAAAGATTGGAGAAATGTCTAATTCCACAGAAGCTTTAAAAACATGCACAACACAGATCTGATGCTGGGTTGTTTTTGAGTGGTGGTAGAGGTTGTTTTCATAGCACAAAAATGTGATTGACACCGTATAACCCCAAGGATCTTGCAGTGGGTGCATTAGGAACCCTAAAAGCTTGAATTGCTTTTTAATGCACTTGCATAAAGTCAGTACATCAAAATCTCAAGAAGTAATCTTCATAAAGTATAGAAAAATTTCCAGGACAACGTGAAGTCCAGAAGACACTGTGACTGATTCTCCACCCACTGCCCCTAGAAGCCATTGTAGCTAAGTGCATGGCATAGACTCAAAAAATAGTAGTGGCAATGAATGAATGATGCACCCAAACTGGAACCATTTATTTAGTAATCACATTGCCCATCTTTAAGTGTTGTAGGGGTTGCAAAAGTAACACAAGACATCTGGCCTGAAAAATCCTTAACTTCTAAGCAGGAACACTGGCAGACATGGGAAACCACCAAGAAAAATAGGACCTTTTAATAGCAGCCTGTCTGTAGGATTCCAAGCCAGTCTCGTTTCCCAGGAAGATTGCATTGCATGTGGTAATCATAGAGTTCCCAGAGAGGTTCTTATCATCCTTTGAAAGATCTTGCTACTAATTTTCTTGGTTTCTAAGAAAGAACAAAGAAGAGACCTGTGTTAATAGTTCTAGTGTGCTGAGTTAAAACAGAGCCGCTATTCCCCCTGAAACCATTGCTTTTGTTTGTTGAGATGTTGTCTGGTGCTTAGAGAAGGGGCAAAGAACAAGAAGGTGGAGACAGAGTCACATGACTTCTGAGATGTTGGTACAGCAGGGAAGCTGGAGTAACTGCTTGGAACTAGTGAGTTCTTATCTTGCCAGACGGAGAGCATCAAGGATGAGAACATTTTCGAAAACAGCCTTTGCTTGCTCTGGTATCAAAAAATTTAGAAAGCTCAAGAAATACTTGTAAAGGAAAGGAAATAGGCTTACAGAGAAATACCCAAGTTCCCACACTTTACTTGGCAGGGAAAAAGGAGAGCAAAGCCAAGGAACGTTTTCCACACCCCCAATATGCCTTCTTAAGCCCTCTTTTTTTAAGCTTTAGTCTTCACACAATATTCTAGCTTTAGTGTTACCAGACCTCACTTGCCTGTGACCAAAGAATGAGACCTTATTTACTTTTGGGTTTTTTTTTTTTTTTTGGTTTTTTTTTTTTTTTTTTTTTTTTTTTTTTTTTTTTTTTTTTTT